>JAKTSY010000018.1:0-109194 GCA_030580555.1 Hanseniaspora taiwanica (nom. inval.) | reverse complement strand
ATTTGAAAATTCCATGAGAAATTTCAAAAAATTCATATTGTAAAAAATCCAATTGCCAACAAGTCAAATCGATCAAAAATTTCTTAACATGGATAAGTTGTATCTTGTCGTTAAGATCTTTGAGAGAGAGAGAGGTGTTACTACGAAGCAGTTGGTTAAATATAGAGAATGAACAAGAACATGGGAAAGAAACAAGAAATATGAAATGAAACCAGATCAACCAAGACAAAAAAAAAGAAAAAAAAAGAAAATCTTTTTTTTGTTTCAATTTTAAGAGCCACCCGTTAAAAATGATAATAATAATAATTATTATTATATATATAAACAATGTATGGGTGCATTAGTATTTTCTACCTGTGTGTGGTACAAATACGTTTGATAATGTTTGGGTTGTTTATTTGTAACACGTTAATTTTTATAATAAAATATAAAAAAAAATAAATAATGTATATTTTCGTGTCTCTCAAAAAAAGAACCTTGATGTGTTATTAATATGATATTTAATCATTCAAAAGGGAAAGAATAGAATAGAGATAAAACAAAGATTTAGAACAAAAAACAAGGGAAAACGAAACAGAAAAGTGGAAAAGAAATAAAAACACATTAGAGGTTATGGGAATACAGTAATTAAACAATAATTACTAAATGAATAATAACAATAATAATAAAAAAAACAATGATAGTAATGAATTTAGTGATCTAGATGATGATGATATAGCAGTATTGCTACACAATAAAGAGGAAAATATTACTATAAATACTAATATTACTAATACAAATAATAATAATAATAATAATAACAACAATACTGGAAAGGCTTTATTACAAGATTCAGATGATGATTTATTAGATTTATTAGGAAAGAATAAAGAATCTGTTGTATTTAGTTCTAGTTCTAATACTGCTAGTCAAAATAAACACCACCACCAACAACAACAATTTGGACATAAAAAATTAGACGGAAACATATTTGAAATGACTAACAACAACGACTACGAACAGGACGAAGATAATGAAAAATATGATAATATTGATGATGATGATGATGACGACAATGATATATTAGAGTTGAGTGATTTTCCAAAAAACAATTCACCACTTAATCAAATTCCTAATACTAATGTGACAAATGAATTACAACTCTTCCAAAATGATACATATTGTTCTTCAAATTATCAAGAAATCAATCTGATACCTACTCAAACTATAAAACATCCATATAATAAAGAAACCATTAAAACATTCATATATCCAACAAATTATTCAATTAGAGATTATCAATTGAATATTGCAAAAGAAACAATATTTCAAAATGTACTGGCCACAATTCCAACAGGTACAGGGAAAACATTTATTGCAAGTGTTATTATATTAAATTATTATAGATGGTTTTGTACGTTACCTAATTTAGAAGATAATAGTAAAATTGTTTTCATGGCACCAACAAGACCATTGGTAGCACAAATCATTAAAGCATGTCTTGGTATTACAGGAATTCCATACAATGAAACAGCTATTTTATTAGATAAATCAAGGAAAAATAGAGAAACAATATGGGATGAAAAAAAAATATTTTTCACAACACCTCAAGTTGTTGAAAATGATTTGAAAAGAGGTGTTTTAAATCCTAAAAAAATTTCACTTTTGATTATTGATGAAGCCCATAGAGCAAAAGGTTCATATGCTTATGCAAACGTTTCAAAATTTATTCAAAGATTTAATTCTTCATTTAGAATAATGGCATTAACAGCAACACCATCTGCTGATATTGAAGGTGTTCAAGAAATTGTTAATAATTTAAATATTTCCAAAATTGAAGTTAGAACTGAAGAAAGTCCCGATGTTGCAAAATATATGAAAACTAAAGATATTGTTAAAATTGATGTACCAATGTTAAATGATGATATTTTAGAAATTATTGAAATCTTGAGTAAATCTATTTTACCTATATTAAGAGAAGCAAATGAAAATCAATTATATGAAGAAACAGATCCTTCTAAAATTAATGCATTTATTGCAATGCAAAAATCGAATAAAGTCATTGCAAATCCTTCACTACCTGAAGGTTTGAAATGGAAATATTATTTTATTTTACAATTATTAGTTCATTTTGGACAAATGTTGAAAAGATTAAAAATTTATGGTATAACATGTTTTTACAACTATTTTATGGATAAATATAAAGAATTTAATGCAAAATATTCAGTCGGGAAATCTAAAAATAAAACAGCTGCCAGTTTTTATCATAATCCATCATTACAAAAAATTTTCACTCTATGTGATGATTTATTGAAAAATCCAAATTATTTACCTCATTTGAAATTTCAATATTTAATAGATGAATTAATAGATTTTTTTTGTACAATTGATGCTAAAGATAGTAGAGTCATTATTTTCACAGAATTAAGAGAATCAGCTCTAGAAATTGTTACATGGCTTGATTCAATGAAAAATGATAAAATTAAACCTCATATTTTTATAGGTCAATCAAGAGGTAAAGAAAGTTTTGATGAAACAGAATTTTTATTGAAAAACAAGAAAAAGGGGAATAAGAAAGTTGAAAGATTTAGAGTAGAAAAGGAAAAACAAGATTATCAATTAGAAAAACAAGAAAAGAAAAAACAAGAAAAGGACTCAAGAAGTTCAAGAAGAACTGGATCATCTGAAGAAGCTCAAGTTAGTGGTATGAATCAGAAACAGCAGAAACAAGTTATAAATGACTTTAAAAAAGGTTTATACAATTTTTTGGTGTGTACATCTATTGGTGAAGAAGGTTTGGACATTGGTGAAGTGGACCTTATAGTATGTTTTGATGCTACAAGTTCTCCGATCAAAAATATTCAAAGAATGGGTAGAACTGGTAGAAAAAGAGATGGGAAAATTGTTTTACTTTTGAGTTCTAATGAAAAATCTAAATTCGAAAAAGCAATGAAAACTTATCAAGAATTACAAGATGCAATTGTTTTTGGAAATTCTATTTTGTATAAGAAAAGTGATAGAATGTTACCACCGGATATTCAAGCTGTAGATAAAGATTTAAAGGTGGTTTTCGAAAAAATTGATATCAATGAAACCAACGACCAAGTAAATCACATGGAAGACACTGATGAAGTTATAAAATTTGCTACACAAGCAATGATGGGGAAATTAGATTCCAAAAATTCCAATAAAAAAAGAAGCAACACAAATAAGAGTAATGGGAAAAATAGCAACAATAAAAGACAGAAACAATTTTTTATGCCTGAAGGTGTTGAAGGAGGAATTATAAGTGCAATAGAAATGTTACAAAAAAGACCTCCTGATGCGTTGATTAGGTCAAATACAGCAGAGAAAGTTGGCGGCCTTGTAAATTTGTCGGATACTGAAAGTGATGTTATTCTTGCTCCAACACCAGGTATTTTGAGCACGTCAAGTACGGACAAACATACTTCTTGCTCGAGACCTACTGCTACTACTACTACTACTACTACTACTACTTCTTCTTCTTCTTCTATTGCTGACAATAGCAGTGGTAGTAGTAGTAATTTATCAAACATTGACATTCTTACAGACAATGAAAGCGATGTCGATGTAGAGCTTGACAATATCATTAACGCTATAACCAATAAACCTGATCCAAAAACAAGCATAGAAAAGACAGCGGATATCATTAAAGCTGAACCAATCAGTACCAAGAACACGCAAGTTTCTGAGTCTTTAGAGGAATATTTCCAAAGAAATTATAAACCCATTGAGACTAAAATGATTATAAATGCCAATTTGAACAAAAACCAGAAAAGTGTTAAAGTAAAGCATGCTAAAATCGTGGAAAGATTACTTGGGTTATTTTCTAAATCTTCTCACCAATAAGCAATATCAATTTTTTCAACTGAATTATATATTTCTCTTTTTTGTCTTTTAATTAATTGATTAAATCATGTAAATGTTTAATCTTTCAAGTGTTACCCCACCTCGTATAGTTTTTTTTTTTTTTTAATCGAATGAAATAAATAAATCCCTTGAAACGTATTTTATAAAAGAAAGAAAAAGAAAAAGAATTTAAAGCATGTTATTCTTTCGTAACACCTTGCTTATTAATGATAATAAGAAAACACAAAAAACTGTACACGTACAGTCACACACCCTCCATTTCCTATAACCATTCAACTGACTATTGTGTTTGATTTGGAAGAAATAAAGACACACAGACACACACAGACACAAGCGTGATAGCAAAATTGAAAAAGTACACAGTCAATATCTGAAAGAAGCCAATATACCCCAAGTTCTTCAAAGAAATATATTTCAAAACACAAATATCAACACAAAAACCCATACAAAAACCAAAAAAAAAATAAAATATACATATATACCCAATGAGCACTCATATGATGAACATGCCACAAGCCTCTAGAAGAGAAGCCGCCGCACCGGCTGCACCGGGAGCATCCGAAAGACGTGGTCCCAATTTGAATATTGTTATTTCGTGTCCTGAATGTAAAGTTTATCCACCAAAGGTTGTTGAACGTTTCAGTGAAGGTGATATTGTGTGTGCCTTGTGTGGCCTAGTTTTAAGTGATCGTATTGTAGATACCCGTTCTGAATGGCGTACATTTTCTAATGACGACCAAAATGGCGATGATCCAAGTAGAGTGGGGGAAGCATCTAATCCTTTGTTGGATGGAACACAGTTGTCCACGAGAATTGGCCCTAACACTGTTGGTGGTGATTTGAAAGTCACGAGAGACTTGAACAAAACACAGAGTAGATCTGTTGTTGACAAAAGAGATGGAGATTTACAAGCTGCTTATGCCAAGATCAATGTGATGTGTGATGCTGCAGAATTGCCAAAAATCGTTAAAGATTGTGCAAAAGAAGCTTACAAACTATGTTTTGAAGAAAGACCTTTGAAGGGTAAATCACAAGAAAGTATAATGGCAAGTGTCATCTTGGTTGGATGTCGTAGAGCTAAGGTGGGTAGATCTTTTAGAGAAATTTTATCATTGACCAGTGTTAAAAAAAAGGAAATTTACAAAACTTTTAATATTATCAAAAATCTATTGAAGGAAAAAAATGCCACCACCTTCACCAATATCGATACAACAAATATCTCATCGGGACAATCATCTGCAGAAACTTTTATTCCTCGTTTTTGTTCTCACTTGGGATTGTCTGTTCAAATTGCCAATTCAGCTGAATATATTGCAAAACATTGTAAAGATATCAACGTATTAGCTGGTAAATCTCCTATCACTCTTGCAGCATCTGCAATTTACATGTCTATTCAATTGTTTAATTTGAACATTCAAACATCCCAAGTTTCTCAAATTTTGCAAGTCACCGAGGGGACTATCAAGAGTGGGTACAAGGTTTTGTACGAACACAAAGATAAAGTCGTGGATCCAGAACTGCTTGCATCCGGTAAAGTTTCCTTTGAAAAATTACCAAAACCAAATGAAAGAATTACTGTCACTAAAGAGGAAGGTGACGAAGAATACGCAGTTGATGATATCGTCAAGACGGAATAAGTCTTTTTATTCGTCTAATAAACATTTATAAAACAATACAAAAAAAAAAAAACAATGACCAAAAAAAACAACAGCAAGATCAAAACGACATCCTAGTTTTGATTTTCTTTAACAACCCATGTAGTTTTTTGCATGAATATAAATAAAAAATTTATATAAATATCTACAAGGAAAAAAATTAGGCTTTAAAAAATAATCTTGTAAAATAATGAAAATTTTGTTTTATAGTTCTATATATTTTATTTAAAGTTCTTGAAGTCAGTTAGAGAAACAAAACTTTTAGGAGAGTTTGAATGCTTGGCCGACTCGTTGAATTTGTGGTTCTCATTTGAATTTGTCGACTGATTGCTTAAATTAATCATACTTCTACTTCTCATTTGATATTCTTCTCCCTTCATTACACTTCTTGGTGTTTTTTTGTTGAGCGACATGCCACCATTTTCCAATTCGTTCAAGCGAGCAGTATCAAATGATGATATATTTGGTGTAACACTGCCGTTTGAAGAACTATTATTAGCAAAACGACTTTGTATTTCCAGTTTGCACGCTTGATAACCATATTGTAAGGTATCAATAATTATTTTTGAAAGAGATAAGATCTTGTGTAGCAGCCCATTTTTACTTTTTTTGAGCAACAATCCTAGTATACACAAAACCATAAATAGAACAAAAAGCATCACGTAATGAGAATCCGTTGGTAATGATGAAAGTAGCAACTGTCCCGATGATAAAGTAGAAGATTCAGCATGAATTGATCCAGCAATGAATGTTTTACCTGTTTTTTCTCGATCAAGTAAACTTGGTAATACACCAACTGTTTGATCTGTATTCTGAGTATTAATCAGTGAGCATGCATACAAAAGCATCTTACCCAATGTCCATGACAGTTCGTTACCATCTATTTCTGCTACACTCTGAAATGGAACGTGTTTGTTAATATGTGGTGTATTTTCCTCGTTGTTTTTGTGTTCTTTCATGTCATTTTTGGAAACTGAATCAATGCCAATTCTTGGCAAGTTAAAACCTTCATGCAAAATGTTCAAGATCCAATTAGCTTTAAAGCAACTGTCTAACAAATAATCATCTGGGATATTGTTGTATTGACCTTGTGAACTAAGTTTTGTTATATCATCCCAATTTGATTCGCAGAATTGTTGCACATTTTCAGAAAATGATTCAAAATTGTATTCTCCACCCAATTTGAAGATATCATTTGCAGTATACCAGTATTCTGAAACACCAATAAATTTGTCATTGAAAAAATCAATATTCGGCGCATGAACTCCATTAAATAAACAAGGTTCTTTATCACATGGCAAATTTTTCAATAATAAAGGATATATTGATTTTGAACATTGTTCATAGTTACCTGAACCTTTTATTGTAAATTTATATTTATTTTTGTATTTGAATTTTTGTTCAGCGTTATGAGGTAGACATGGATCTATCAATGTTTTAGTAAGAAAATCATCATCGTCATAATCATTGACATTTTCTGGTAATAAATTTACTAGTTGACTTAGATATCTTTTACGCGCTTGATTGGCACCAAATCCTAACCATGTACTCACAAATATATCCCATTTTTGGAAATCACCATTAATGTTTTGTAAAACAATTTCTGACATGTATTCTTTGTGAGAATCAATCTCTTGTTGATCTGATGGAGAAAATGCAATTTGAGTTGAAGCTCCACCCATATCCATAAACCCAACAGAGTCATGTTCTACAGTTCCATGATCATTGTCATCATTGTAATTATCAAAATGACCAGATAAATAGTTTAGAGCTAGCCAGCCATAAACACCTTCTAACTCTCCATCAATAACTTGAATTTGTGCTTCACAATTTTCCATTAACCATTTCCCATTTTTCTGTAAATTTTTACATATATTTTCTAGAATTTTCAGTCTTTTCTTTTCAGGGATCAGTCTCATTCCTGCAGTAGCTTGAACAAAAATTGGAGTCTTGGACCATTCATTTTTTGGAATTACAGTTTCTGCATGTTTTAATAATGGTTTAATATGTTTTTTGTAAGCTTTATCTGGATTATTTTCAAAAGATGATAATCCTGGTGTAATTTTATTATTCCAATCATCGTTTACAACAATGTTTGGTACAGATTTCAGTTGTATTTCTTTATTTTCTGAAGAGGTTGGGTTTAAATAAAATTTATAAACATGTAACCTCGAACCTGATGAACCTGCATCAACGACTATACCATATTTTGCATCTTCCAACGACATTTTCTTCTTAATGTGGTGTATTTTGCTGTGACTGTATGGTCAAACGAGTTGTTCTTATGCTTAAAACTGTTGATGGAGTATTCTTTTAATCAAATAAATAAGCTTGGGTATATACCCTAACTTTGGTACTTGAATCATTTTTCGAATGCGACTTTGTTTCGTTTGTTCTTTTTATGAAACCAAGGCAGCATTTTTATTCAGTAGAGTGTAATACAGTGTGTTTTACAACAAAACAATAAGAACAGCTTTCATGGCTTAGTTGGTAAAGCGTCGCACTAGTAATGCGGAGATCATCAGTTCGACTCTGGTTGAAAGCATTTTTTTTTAATTTGTTAAAAAACTACAGAAAATGTGAGGCTAATTGAATGAATAGACTTACTGTTTTTTTTTTTCTATCAGTACTTTTCAGAAAATGATTTTTTTAACCGTTAAACTATACCACACTATATGATAAAAGCAATTAGCAGAAACAAAGAGGAAAACCCGCTGGCCCGGAGGTGAGCTTGCTGTTTCATAAATTCGAAAGAGACATGGTTTTCAATTTCAGAAAAAGATCAGTGCGGAACCTATGTGTAGTTGTTTTGTTTTTAACACTTTTGGTGATTTTTTTGCATCATTTTTGGGATGATTTTAGTTCCAAAAACGTGTTTGAACTAATAGGAAAAGATGGAGATAAAACAGAAACAACAACAACAACAACAACAGAAGAAGAAGAAGAAGGCATCAATAAACCTTTGTATCAATCGTCGTTATTATCTGAAAATACACCAGATTGTTATGCTTTTTTCAGCAATTTGTATGATATCAGAGTTCCTGAATGGGATCTCTCTGGACCAAATTTATACTATGACGAAGAAGAAGTAGACAATGCATTTTTGAACGATACAATTTCTATTACAAAAAAATATCTTCAGTGTTTTGCTCCAACCACCAGTAATGATGACGATGATGATGATACTCATGATTTTTTTTTCAAAAAATTCCCAGATCTTGAAACTCGTATTTTCCCCTTTTTAAGTACAAATTTCCAATTTGATGATAGAAAAATAAGAGATTATATTCCGTCTATTAAAAAATTCACATTTGGTAGTGAGGATATTAATGTAATTGAAGAAACAGTTCAGTTTCCAAAAATTAAATCTTTTTTAAAATTAATGTCATCATTAAATTATTCGAAAAGAGAAAGAGGTATTGTTTTCACTTTAGCACCTAAACATTTATCAATTTTACCCCGTTTTTTAAATTCAATTTTATATCTTGGAACCGAATTACCTTTACAAATTGTTTTCAAAGACCTTTATAGTGAATTCCCAATTGAAAAGGATAGAGAAACTTTATTTGATATTTTGAATGATTTTCATTTGAACAAAAATTTGAAAGTAGAAATACTAGATTGTTCATTATTATTAAATCCAACTTTTATTAAAAAGAACTTTATCAATGTTTTGAATAAATGGATAACAATGATTTTTAATGATTTCCAAGATTTCATACTATTGGATATTGATGTTGTTTTATTTGAAAAACCTGAATTTTTTTTCCAATTACCTGAATTTATTGATGATTCAAGAAATATGGTTCTTTTCAGAGATAGAGATTTAGTTGATGAGAGACTTTTCCCGTATTGTTTAAAAATGTTTGAATCTTTAAAATCTAATAATTTTGATGAATCCTTTGAACCCTTATTACAAGAAACAAATTTGAATCTTCATTACATTTATAATAATTTTTTCAATAAATCATATTTACATCAAGTTGATAGTGGATTAATTATTTGTAAAAAAAAATGGTCGATTTCAAATATTTTAATTTCGTTACAGTTGAATTTATCTGCAAAACCTAGAATGTGTGTGTATGGTGATAAAGAATTTACATGGCTGAGTTACATAATACTAGGTGAAGATCAAGTTAAGACAGCAAGCATATTCCCATTTAATGGAGGAATTGCAGGAACAAGAACCACAAGAATATACAACAATGATAATGATGAAGAAGAGAGAGAGGTACAAGTCTGTGGTACACAGTTGGCACATATTGAACCAAGATCCAAAAAATTATTATGGATTAATGGTGGATTAAAAACGTGTAAATTAGGTAAAGAAGGTGCTAAAAAAGATTTTGAAAAAGAATATGATTTTTTTGCTAGTATTTACGGTAATAATAATGATAAACATAATGAATTTAGTCTACAAGATTTAGAAAATATCTATGATAAACCTTTATACATTGATACATTAATAATTCCAAATTCATCAGATAATTCAAGAAAATGGTTTCAAGGCATGGATTGTAATCAATATTCGTATTGTGCAATTGTTAAAATAGATGATAAAACAAAATTAGATAATTTCACGGGAGAGAACCTATATGTTGATCTTTTTAAAGATGAAGATCAATTAAATTTAGTTAATAATATTTCTATACGTTGGAATCAATGATAATGAACTGTTGGACAATGGGAACTCCAGAGTCCGAGTCACCATGATCATCAATTTTAGAGTCCGAAACATCTGATTTCTAAAAAAAACCAACTGTGGTAAAATAAATTTGTTTCATGGTTAAACAATACCACGTGCGATGGTAATACTTAAAAATAAGTGTGTAAATAAGATAAAAAAAAAGAATTCAAATGGAAATTGTGTATGTGTGTGTTATATATATATTTATGTTGAAGTAAACTGTGGTGTAATAGGCAGAGCAATGAGGGTCTTATAAGATATGATACACATTATATGATATGAAAGATAGATAGACTTTTCTTAAGAATTGGTAATAGCAATTCCAAGGAAGTTTGAACTTTCAATTGGGAATCGTTAAAACAAGCATTGGGTTAGGCAAGTAAATAAATATTACATTATTCATCTTGGCAGATAAGTTATATATATATATATACATATACACACATACCGAAATATAAATAAGGGAGATAAAGCCCATTTACGCAGCATCAACTATATTCCCATTAGAATTTTATACAAAACTATTAATTGGTCACAATTGAACAATTTAAACAAAATAAGAAAATTTGAATAATAAAGTAATGGGAAGTCAAGTCCATTCAATTATGCAAGAAAATTTAAGAAATTTTACATCAACAACAAGATCTCAAACCGAACAAGATTTTAGCCAATCTACCGATGAATCAAATAATCCTCGCCAATTACATAAAGAAGGAGAGAAATCACTGAAACATTATGAGACTTTATTACAAAAAACTAATGATACCATCAACGAAAACAACAACAACAATGTTGATAAGAATGGTGAAACAATCAAAGGTGAAGTAGTAGACGATCAATTTATCAATCAATTACAATCTTTAATCAGTAGTAATCAACAATTTGGTACCCAACTATTAAAACTACTAATTAATAAAGATAATTCAGAAACAGTACCGAATAACAACATAAGTTTAATAACCAAAGCATCAAATATTTTAAACAATGACAATACGATGAAGAAACATACTGCTAATGAATCACTTAAAAACAAATCCAAAAAGAAGAAATCTGTTAAAAGATCAGATCTTTTGAAAAAAATGTTGGGAGATAAACATATTGAAAAAAGTTATAATAATAATAATAATAATAATAATATCAAAAGAGATTCGATACCTTTTACACATAGATTGTTAGAACAGAATTTTCTTCAGAGACAAAAATCGTTATCACCGATTTTGCCAAGTAATAACAACATTTTCCATAGAAACATTTCTACTTCTACTTCTTCTTCATCGGTATCTCCTCCTCCTCCACCATTCCCATGGCAAAAAACTGTACCAAATTATAATTTGAGTGGGTTTCAAAATAGCATAGATATAGGACTAAAATCAAACAATGAAAGTCATACATTAAGAAATAATTCTAGTACAGGGAGTAGTTTAAAAAAAATAAAAGTTGGAACAGATCCTTCGTCGTTATTGAATTCAAATCAAGAAGCAGAAAATCCTTTATCAACAATTTTAGTGAACAATACTTCTTCTACTACTCTCAAACAGCAATTGTGCGATGAAAATTATAATATTAGTAATAATAATAATAATAATAATAATAATAATAATAATAATAATAATAATAATAATAATAATAATAATGATGATAATAATGATAATAATAACAACACTAAAAGAATACCAGAAATAGTAGAAACTAGGTCTATAAATAGCAATGAAAGCATTCCATTGAAAATTGAAGAAGAAAAGAAATCTGATGTTAAAAATTTAAGCAAAGAAGAACTATTGATTTACAGACGTAAGAAAAACACAGAAGCATCAGCCAGATTTCGTAAAAATAAAAAAATAAAATTCATTGAAAGTTTGAAAAAACATGATAGAATAGTAAAAGAAATTCAAACTTTAGAAACTAGGATAAATGAATTGACTAATGAGAATAGTTTTTGGAAACAACAATTAAAGTCATACTATGAATTACAAAATAAACAATATTTAGAAAGTATCAAATCTGGAATTTGATATAATATGATATATATATATATATTACACCTATAATTTATTTTGATAAAAGGAAATTCTTTCTGCCCATCTCTTGTTAACTAACATTCTTTTTTGTTTTAATTCTAAAAGTTCCTTTTCGGAAACCCATCCATGCTCTTGGAAATTTTCTTCTAAACAATTGAAATTAGAATCTTCAACCCTTTGCAACTCACTTAAAATACTAATATATTTTTTTAATGTCATTTTTTGCATTTTTGTTTCGTCTCCATTGTTGTTTTTCTCAACATGACTTGGAGACGGAATGTTTTTACCATTTTCAATGATTATGTCATTTTCTGAAATAGGATGATTTGAACTCACAGGGGTCGTTACTTCACTGATAGAAGCAGGTGGCTTGATAAAAACAGTCCCTACAGAAGACGAATTTTTCATTTCAGCAGAGCCTAGAACAGCAGCAGGAGCATCAGCAACAGAAGCAGCAACAGAAGCAGCAACAGAAGCTGCAGTGTCAGTAGTTGCTGTAAGGTCAACTGAATCTTGAGGCAAAACGATTTGGTTTGAGAGAACTCTTTGATAAAACTTGTCAAATGATAGTTTACTTTCTAAGCCAATATTAATATTTTTTTCTAAATATTTGTCATTATAATTTAATTTCTTACCTTTGCCTGCAAAAGAGTTGCTATTTTTGTAATTTAAAGAATCTCCGTTAATATCATCAATACTGTATTCTGCCTCACCAAATGAATTCAATTTGTTAAACCCACTTATGATGATGCTGGGAGTTTCCTTGAGCAAATCATGGACATCTACTTCAATACCTGATATTATAGAATCGTCCCATGGCTCTTCATCTGCGTCTGGAAAAGTATAAGAAAGGTCAGTGATATTTGATTTCTCATTACCAAGATTTGCATAACGATGATCTAAAAGTTTGCTTTGATTCGGCTTGGAAGGTGTGGCAGAGCTAATTGGTGTAGCACTTTTCAGTTTACTAGGTATTTGATTCAGGCTTGTAGATCTGCCAACGTATTCGTTTACCTTGGCATTTGTTTTCTTTAAACTTGCACTTCTCTTGAGATTAGATATATTCAAACTCGATACTCTTTTCACTATTGTATTGTCTACACCATTAGATTTATCATTGTATTGCAATGAACTTGAAGAATTTCTCACAGAGTCACTGTTTTCAACCACTTTTGTGGATCTTGAATTTTTGCTGGAATTTAGTGAAGAGGATCTTTTCAAAAAATTAAATCCACCATAATTCGTTTTTGGTTTTACAAATTCTTCCTCATAGTTTGGTTTTTCAGGAGAGTGTGCTATATTAGATGTAGAACGTTTGTTCAAATCACCTACACTTTTTTTTAACTGTCCAATAGATTGTTTTAAAGAAACAGATCTTTTGGGTTTAATATCTTCATGAGTAGATGCTCCTCTAGAGACATGCACCGGCTGTGAAAGCCCACTATTAGAAGAAAAGGAAAGTGAATCAGCGATTGAAGATGATGATATGCTTGTAGGAAGTCCATTATTAACAATTGTGTCGTGGTGATTGGCACCACTTACTAAAGTGTCTGGGAAAAAAGATATGACTGAAGACGAAGGGTTAGATAAAAGGCTTTTTTCTTCACTATTTGAAGAACTACTGATGATCTTGTTGAATTTATTTTTCAATTTGTTGCTAAAAGATCTGTTTTTTTTCAAAAAATTTAGTTTTTGTGATTCATCTAAATTGGTTATTGAATTGGAATCTTTATCTACTGATTGTAGTGTCAAATCATTCAACAAAATAGATGAATTTGAAGATTGCAAAAAAGCTGGTTCTGTTGGTAACAAATCTTTTTGATCATTGGCACTATTCAATGGCAAAGCGAGAGAAAGAGTAGGTGTTGATGATGTGGTATTACTAATGCTACGATTAATACCAAATCCAGAAGCTTTCCTTAAAAATGCGTTACTGGCTTTTTTGATAAGTCTGTTTTTGGGTTTAGGAATTTGTTGATCTAGAAGTTGATGTTCTTGTTGATCGTTTTGGTTGTTGAATTGTGTGAAAGACAAATGACTGTCTAAAGAAATTGAATGACTATCAAAGAAATCCAGGGATTGCGATATTTCATTGTTCATGTATAAGTTTTCATTTTGCCCATTTGTTTTGATCTTGTTATTATTAGTATCCTCATCATCTTTTTTTTTTTTTTCGTTATTTGAAGAGTTTGAAATTATATCATTTTCTTGAGATTCTGTGTTTGAGCTTTTTGGTGTGGTTGAATTAAGATGATTATTATTAATATTACTACTTGTACTTTTACTCAATCCGATTTTGCTGTTATAGGAATAACTTCTACTTGATTTCACGCTTAAACTTCGTTGCATATTACCTAAATTACTGAATTCCCCAGGAGTCATATTTATTGGATTTGAATATCTTTTATTCAGTGGCACTCTTGGAGAAACGGTTGAATTAGATAAACTCAACAAGTCATTTGTAAGAGGATATAGTGATGTAGATTGTTGTTGTTGTTGTTGTTGTTGTTGTTGTTGTAGAGGATGTACATTCCCAGTACTGTGACTTGGTGTTATGTTTATCCTCTGTTGTTGTTGTTGCATCATTATCTTTGAGTGAGTATCCAAATCAACATTTGCATTAGAAACAAAAGATGACGTTGAAGAAATGAATGTTTCTGTGTCATTAAATTGATTTTTTTGTATTTCATCATTTCCTTTATTTCCTAAGGAAGAAGATTGTCCATCATCATTGTAATTTCTACTTATGGGACTATAGTAGTCATTAATAATAACTGATTCATAATTCTCTTCATAATCATCATCACCATCACCATTATTATGTATATCAGATGTATCACTTATAGTTCTCGGTGTACTACTATATGAATCTAAAATATTAGTTGCATTATGCAATTTCTCTATAGAAACAGTTTTGTTTGGTAGAGGAGGTAGTAAAATATCTTCATGTATTTGAGAACCATTGCTTTTGGGTATATCTGCTTGTTGTTGCTCTGATAAGTTGATAGTGGGTATATTTAGATCTTTAGTTTGCATATGTGACGACGAAGGATCATTCGACGTTTGTATAATTATGTCTTCCAGTGATTGATTGATACTGATCCTATGTTTATTGATATTATTGATATTATTTTTATTGAAAGAAAGTGGAGAAGTAGGGATTATGTTTGACGGTAAAGAAGAAAAATTAGAAGAAGAAGAAGAAGAAGTAGTAGTAGTAGTAGTAGTAGTAATGGAAGATGGAATACCCGTTTGAGGCACTATAAGAGAATCAACCGTATTGCTTAATGTTTTATCTGTTGTAGAGTGTTCTTCTTTATCGTCAATATTTGCAGAATCTATGTATCCACCACTTTTATTATAGTCTTTTGATATTCTTTGTTCAGCTTGTTGTTTAGTAGTATCATCAGTGTCATTGGGCAGTAATTTGAGCAAGCTTTCTTTGTCAGATTTCATCATATTGTTGAGCTGTGTGTGTGTGTGTGTGTCTCTCTATCTCTCTCTCTCTTTGCTTTTCTTTCTTCATGATGATCGTTAATCAAAGATATTTCCAATTAATCAAGATCTGTTTTATGTTTTAGACTTTTTTTCTTTTTTCTTCGGTTTTTTTGTCTTTTTTTTTTCTTTCCAAAAAACAGGAGATTTGAAATAACCGTTAGAGAAAAACAAATCGATAGCAAAAATAGAGATCTGGATATCCATTTTTGTTTTGATTTATTGAACTTATCGCTCTAGGAAACACATCGACTGCAACTTCCAATTAAAACACTATTTAAACACATTGCATAAATGTATAGAGAGAGGAAGAGAGAAAGAAAAAAAGAAAGAAAGAAAGAAAGAAAGAAAGAAAGAACAATGCCCGTTAAGATAACAAGGACCCCTTAAGGTACAATTTGCCATATTTTCAAAAAAAAAAAACCCCCCAACATGCAATATCAATATCAATATCAATAATCACAATCATAATGATCATTATAGTCATATTATACATCAATGAATTAAGAATTTACATACATTTATTTATCCTTTTCAGATTCTTTTTCTTTGATTTTTTCAGATTCAATAATTTTAACTAGACTATCGATTTTTTCATTTGATAGAATATTTACAACATTATTTGATTTGATAACAGCAATTTCAATATTTTTAGCACCTGTTTGAACAACTTCTAACAAGGCTTTGATAGTTAATGCAATAGTTTCATCTTCATCAAGATTTGATGGAGATGTAGACGTAGACGTAGATGAAGATGAAGATGAAGTTGAAAGATAGTTTTTTTCCAAAAATTCACGCACAGTTTTACTATTTCTACCGATTGCTTGAGCATACCATGCAGAATAAACACCACTTGGTTCTGTTTGATATAATTTTGGAACATTGTCATTTGGATCGAATCCTGCAACCAATGTTGCAACACCAAATGGTCTTACACCACCTGACTGTGTATATTTCTGTTGAACGTTAGCAACGTATCTTGCTAGGTATTCCACACTAACTGGATCTTCTAGAGTCAATCTATGGGATTGTGCTTCTATTCTTGCTTTATCGATTAATATTCTTGAATCAGCATTCAAACCTGAAAATGTTAAAAAAACATGGTTATCAATTTTAGATATTTTAGATGGTGTGATTCTTGGATCTTGCAACTTCAATGTACTTCTTCTTTCACACCCAAGAACAACACAATCGGATCCTTTGATACCAACACAACATGTCCCTCTCTTGACTGCTTCTGCTGCGTAATCGACTTGGAAGATGTGTCCGTCTGGTGAAAAAATGGAAATAGCTCTGTCGTAACCACTCATATTGTATACTGTCTCTTTTTTTGGTGGGTCCTTTCCATTCCTTTGAAAGAGTTGTCACACAAAGATATGGGTTCTAAAACATCTTTTGCCACTCAAAGTTAGAATAAGAAGAAGAAGAAATGAAAGGGCGAAAGAGAAAGAGAGAGAGTAAAAAGAAAGGGAAAAAAAAAAACGAGCGACAGGGTAAATTGGATGGAATGAGAGTAAAAGAGAGTGAAAGAGAGACTGAGAGAGATCTTGAATTTGAATTTGAATTTGGATATGAATTTGAATATGAATCTGAATATGTGTGGAAAGGACACCTTCCCAGAGAGAAAAAGCACAAAGACAACACCATACTAAAGAACAAAACCACAAATGTCTATATTGGAAGAAGTTAAACAAAACACCACTGCAGTCACCACTGCCACACAGAACTCAAATTGGAAAAAAATCATGAGTGTGATATCTTCATGTTCCATAAACTTATTACTACCTTTTATAAATGGACTGATGCTAGGTTTTGGTGAACTATGTGCACATGAATATAGTTGGAAAGTCGGTATTTTCAAGAAAACTCAAGACAATTCTCCACAATCTTTTAAAATATATAAAAAAAAAACTCAAACAAGTGCCATTTGATCACTTTTACGTCATTATAAGAATATATAAATAAATACATACATACATACATAACTTTTTGCTTTTTCATTTTTATAAATCCATTCTAATTAGTTGCTTTTCATGGAAGGATATGTGTTTATTGTTTTTACCCACATAAAAGTTCCTTACTCTGTGTCCACAACTCATACATCTATACACAAGCACATGACTTTTCAAGTTTGTATTAATTTGTGTCTTCTTCTTTGTCTTCTTTGTCTTCTTTGTCTTCTTGTTTGGCTTCTTGTTTGTCTTTTTTTTACCCACTTGCATATTATCACTCAATTTAATTTCAAGATTATCACCAAGTTGTAAATTAACAAAACATCTCTTACATTTAAACATTTTAATATTTGGAGATAATGAAAGTCTTGATTTTTTCATAATTTTGTCAATATTTTTATTATAAAGTTTACTTAATTCTGAATTTTGTAAAATATAACTTGCCTGATTCAAATAGTTCACTCTTTGATAATGGTCTTTGTTTGTGTCTACTGATTGTGGAATTGGTATTAATATCATTCCATTTTCATCGATATTGGATGATGAGGTTTTTTTCTTTTTTGGTTGATCTTTCCTTTTTTCTGTTTTGTTTTGTTTTTGTTGCTTTTGATCTACTATGTCAACTGTAACATCTTTCAATTCTGACATATTTTTTTTTTTTTTCGTTTTTTTTTCAAAAATTTCCCCTCTTCTGATTCTATTGACTTTTATTAGTCGATCTCTTGTGGTAATTGGAAGTTCAACTCATCGAATCGATGTGATTATTCAACTATCCTTATATCTTTTCTTTCTTTTGTTCTTGTATTAAAATTCAAAAAAAAAAAAACAACCGCCCCCAGATCACACGTGACATAAATATTATATTTTTACACATAATACATATTTATAAATTATGTTTAATCAATTAGTTGATCAAACACTTTTATATGAAGTTAAAACTCTTGCAAAATTTGGAATTCCTCAATTTTAATGATTTGAAATATATTGCAAATGACATTATGAGGCTTCCCAAATAATATGATAAACAAAGTTTCCAACAATTTAACCAATTATAATTTTCAACAACAATAAACTTGTTAAATTTCTCTTGTACAAATAATGATAAACCAGATTGGAACCGTATCAAAAATATCATAGGTTTGATTAAAACCCCAATGGTGAAAAAACCAACTTCTATTAAAACTCTGGAAACTTGAATAATTGAAATCATTGCATGTTTGACGTATGATGAATGCAAAAATTTATTAGTTAGTATATAGGTAAAATATATTGTTTTCCAAATTATGAAAACTGAAAAAACAGTTTTCAAAATTGAAATAATTTTTATGATCAATGGTAAATTTTGTAAAAATATTGAAAAAAATTTAAATGAAATGCTCTCCAATATAGAATATTTAGTCACTAAACGGATCATATATTTTAAATTAATTACTAATACACTTATTACTAATTTTTTGATACAGGTTATTATTTGATAAAACAAAGATAAAAAATTTATTGAAATTATGAAAAATTTCAGTACCAAAAATTTCAAAACAAGTGTTTTCAAAAATGTTGTTTTTTGACACTGCCACTGTTCTTTTTGTAAAACCAAACATTGAGCAATCAAAATTGCATTGTTTGCAATAATGGTGGTATTGATATGATCATTATTATAATTATTTATGGTTTTTTTAATAGAGATATCTGCAGTATTTATTTTCATTTTGGGAAAGAGAGAAGGTTTTTTTGTTTGTTTTTTTTGGTTTTCTCTTAAACTCAACTCAATATTATTATTATACTTTATATATATATAAATTTTACTAAATGAGGATTGATATAAGATATCAATATTTCTTTGTTTCTATTTCTATTTTTTTTTTTTTAACCGTTCAATTCGATTTATCAAGTATACAAATGTAAATCGTTTAAACAATTTCAAGTTTCCATTTAAATTTTTTTCATCAACTTTTGATTAATAAAAAAGAGAGACAGAGAGACAGAGAGACAAAGAGACAGAGAGACAGAGACAGAGAGAGATACCCTAATTTTTTCCTTTTTATCAATAATGTTACAATTTTAATATATCTATATATACTTTTTTTTTTTTTTTTGCAAAAATGAATAATAATAAACTACTGAAATTTAGGTAATTGTAATTCATTAAACGAGGGCAAGCTTTGTGGTTTATTATTCGTATTTGTATTTGAATTTCTGATTGAATTTTGTTGTTGTACTTGTTGCATTTGTTGTACTTGCATTGTGGCATTTGAGTTGAAAACAGCATTATTACTATTATTATTATTAGTATTATTAGTGTTATTTGTATACGATATAGGCATATTCATTGGCATGTTAATGGGCATGTTCATTTGCATATTAATAGGAATGTTCATTGGCATGGTCATTGGCATATTCATAGGCACATTCACCGGCATATTCATATTCATAGGCATATTCATAGGCATAGACATACCGTATACTGGAGTATTCATCAATGGATACGAATCGTATACATATACATTTCTATTCGGCAAAAAATGCTGCTGCTGTGACTGTAGCTGTTGCAGTTGATAAACAGGTGATACATTATTTTGTAGAAAATTAGGTGTGGCTGAATTTGTTACATTTTTATCAGTATACGTTTTTAAAATTTCTTTTCGTTGTTGTTTCCGTTGTTGTTTTTTATTACCATTGTTACTACTGTTTTTAGTCTTTTTATGTATTTTTGAATTAGTAATTATAGTGGAAGAAGAAGGAGAAGTAATTGGTGAAGAATTTGCAGTATTGCTATTAGAAGTAGAAGTAGTGGCCGAAGAAGTTCCTATATTACAATTATCCATTGATTCTTTAATATCTTTATCTATATTATAATCGTCCCCATAGATTTCACTCAACGTCTTAAAATTTTCATCCTGGATAGAAAAGGAAGATGATGTAATTTTTTCATCAGTATAATAAAATACCACATGAACTGTATCGTTATCAATTTTAAGAGAAATTGTTTTTTTACACAATCCTGTAAATACTCTTCTTTTATTATTATTATTATTATGGGTATTGGCATTAGTAGCAGTAGCAGTACTAGTAGTGGCTATTGTAGATGATGATAGTTGTTTGTAAATTAGAAATTTGTTCATTATGATCCTACTTGGTGACCAATTCAATTTATCAGTCCATCTTTTCATTTTACTCTGTGATTCTTTGAAAACAAAAACATTACCATTACAACATTTTTCCATTATATTAAAATTACCATCAAGTCTTTTACAACATAGTGGATATAACATTTCTTTACTACTGTTATTGATTATTTTATTTTCTCTAAGTACTCTTTGTAATAGTATTGTAACATCATATGGTGTTTCGATTAAGACACCTTGCATTGTTGGTTTTTGAGTCATTGTGTGTGCGTGTATGCGTGTATGTTTGATGGTAGGTCTTGTTTAATATCTAAGGTTGTTGTTTTCTCCTTCTTAAACCTTCAAGTTTTTTCGAATATAATATATATTATTAAAATGATTGAAACTAAATCATGTATATATATATATATATATATATATGTGTCGAAATTGTTGTTAAAAAAAAAACACAAACTATAAAACAACGAAATACCTTATATCCTTGAATTAACAGTTTTTTTTTTAATCTTGTCTTTTTTTAATCATTGTTTTCTTGAAATTGTGAGTGAAAATATGAAGAAAAAAAACAACATGAAAAACTAAAAAAAAAAAAACGTTCAAATTTTTGATTGTGTGAATTTATCAAATAGATCTTGGTATTCAAAATGTATAATCAGTAGTATCCTTGCATTAACATTGATCTATAAAATTTTATCTGAACAATCGGCATTTGAATTGAATATGAAACAATGTTCAATATTCAATATTTAATGTTTTTGAAGTCTAAAATTTCAAAAGTCTAAAAAATTGAGAAAACTTGAGAAAAAAAAAATTAAATCAAATTTTTTCAGGATTTAAAAATAACCCTTGAAACTACTGTTTAATTCCAATTAGAAGGGGTTTTTGGTATTTCATCAAATTTGTTTACTGAAAAACGTTAAAATTCTAAAATCATATCATAAAATAATAGACAATTTATCTGCATACTTCATTAAAATTATACACTTGACTGCATAATACAATTACATTTAAAGTTTCTTCAATGCTTGTTAATGTGTGAAGATATGTTTCATATGCCATATGAGAGAAAAAAATATATATATCGGCAATTGAAAAATTTTAAATTATTTTAACACAAAAAGATTTATTAATAATAGCTTAGTAATATAGTGACAAGATTTGAAACATTCGGATGACATAGTTACTATATTAACACTAATAATTATTAATTCTACTAATGACGTTCTCAAAGAAAAATAAGATCTGTTTGAATTTATTTGGAGTTTTTTATTTTTTGGGTAAAAATATTTGAGAAAAGAAAAAGGGTGTAAAAAATATTTTATTTATATATAAAATGATTATCATGCATAGAGTGAAACCTGCATGATAATACACTACAAAAATATTTAAACTTTTTTTTATTATTTTCCTTTCGTTTTGGTGACTTTTAAGTGTGAATTTGAAAAAAACACACAAAAGCAAAATTGCAAAATTGCAAAAATGCAAAACACAAAAGGAAAAAGTTAAAATGTTTATTGTGTGTTCAAACACCGAAACATGGGGATTTAGAAATATATATTTGAGTAAGCAACAATAAAATCTAGATCTTTTTATAGCAGATTTAAGCTATTTACACAAGAAAAGAAAAAAAAAAAAAAACCTTTACAATGTGTGGGTGGTATTTTTACTATTATTTTTACCTTATTGTTTAAAGCGGTGTTTGATTTTCGCACATAATACATCCGAGCATCCGAGCATCCGAGCATTGTTGGACCCTTACACTTTACACCTGTACATTTACACACCTGTACATTCTCACATCTTTACATTTTATGACTCATAATTATTATTACTAAGCAATCTTAATATTAAACTTTTAAATTGAAAAAAAATGGAAAAATTTTCTCATTTTCAATTATTCTCATGTTTTTAATAATTAGTATATATATGGAAGATATAATTTTCAGTTTTATTTCAGGAACGATTTCAGTTTATTATAATATACTTTTAAAAATTAAAAGTTTAATATTTATTAATTTTATGTATTATTTCTTAATAAGAACTAAAAAACACCATACATCATCATCATCAAAACAACAAACAACACAAGCCTACTGAATAGAATAAATAACAACAATAAGAAATAAATATATAAATAATTACAAGATACTCAAAATGTGCTGCTAAATTACACTTTATAATACTTTAAAAAAAAAATAATATAAAATTTGAATTAAACAAAATTTTTTCTCAAACCAAAGAAATAATATAATATAAAAACAATAATTAACTAATGATGATGTTAATACTAATATACAAATAATATACAATGATGAATTGATATAATACTACAATACGATAATAAAATAAAAAATAATAATAATAATAAAAATAATAATAATAATAAAAATGTCCTTATTTACTACTACTACTACTGCTAAAGAACAACCTCAACAAGAACACTTCATTTTCAATGAAAATGTTGGTGATGTTGTTCTAGATAATTCTGCTTCTGCTTCTGCTGCTTCTATGTTCAATAATCAAGATAACAATATGAGTACTTTTGATTTTACCACTATCTCTTCTTCTTCATCTAACGTTCCAATACAGAATGATGATTTCATTTCCACTTGGTTTGATGAAGAAGATCCAATGTTCTCTCATGATATCGTTTCTTCTTCTGCTGCTGCTGATAATAAACTTGAAATCGAGCAAATTGATAAAAAAGATGACGAATATTGGATGAATCTTTTTGAAGATATAGGTAAACCAGAAATGGATACTTTACTACCGTTTGAAAATGATTCAATGAAAAAAAATGAAGATGAAATTAAGATTGAGAATAAAATTGAAACTACTCAAGGATGTCTACCAACTCCTGATCTTGAACAAGACAATATCAATGATAAATTTTCATCTATTGAGAAAAAAAACATTGATTCTTTAGGAATTACTAAATATAAAACGAAAAAAAGAAGTTCTCCTTTAAAAGTTTTAGAAATTGATTCTATTAAAGATGCCAATTTAATCAAAAGAGCTAAAAACACAGAAGCTGCAAGAAGATCAAGACAAAGAAAATTTGATAGAATGAAACAATTGGAGGAAAAAGTTGAACAACTATTGCTACAGAATAAACAACTTCAAGATGAAATTCTTCTTCTGAAGGGTTAATTAAGTTTTTTTCATTTCTTCTATGTTTTATACACACATACATATATAAATATAAATATATATATATATATATTTCAATTTACTTTACTGATCACATGGGTTTCGTTTTACTTTTTTGATACTCGAAATGTCTTTATTAGTCTTGTCATTACTCAACACCGCCAACAACAACACCACCATCAAAGACAATGACTAGTATACAAGATACTGTAGATAACAATGATGCATTAAAATATAACATTCCAAATGATATTGCCCAATTCATGCCTGTTACAGAAGATTTCTGGAAAAAAAAATTTATCACTTGTAGAGAGAGACTTGCTGAAATGGATTTATTAAAAAAGAAAATGGAAAAATACATGAATTTCTTAGAGAACGAAATTATAAATCCTCAAAACGAATTCAATTTGAAGAGTATACATGATTCTGTGCTCACCTCAGACGGATACCCAAGAAATGATATTGTCAATTTAAATGTTGCTTTACAAATGAAACAAAATTGGAACACTATACATTATGATTATATGATTTTACAAAATCTATTGTTAGTGACTTTGAACGAATATCACTCCACTCCTGGCGGTACTGTGTCGAAAGAAGTAGTAGCAGAATCCTTTCTGCAAGTTTCAGAAATAGTCAAAGGGTGTGCTATGGATCTAGCAGGTTTACTAGAAAACGATACGATAATTAGCATAACCACAGAACAAAATTTCACTTGGAATAAAACCAATTTCAACAAGTTTGCTAAAACTCAAAATTCCAAGATTATTGCGATTAGTAAAATTTTCAAAGAAAATTTGAATAAAGAGCTTTTTCTGAAAGTCGATTCGGAAAATGCAAAAATTAAGAAACTCGTTCCAAAAATGATAAACGGATCCATGTTAGGCTGCAAAATAACGTTTGTATGAATACACCTCTTTATACATATATATATATATATATATACACATATACACATATCAACCCCCGTGCAAAGTAGATGTGAAAGAGATGACGTCGCCGCTTTCCAAGACATACTCTTCTTCGTCACACAACTCCCAGTCTGTGTCGTTTACTAAGGTTAAAATTCCGGGTCTCACTGTATCGTCCTGGATGAAAACAGGAATATCGTTCTTATTTGCAATCATCGTTTCAGTGATATGTTTGATTAGATCTTTCAACTGCAGAGGACTCTCCAGCCCTTCATCAGATAAAATGACTTTGTGTTTCCGTTCGTTACCAAAAATGGCATCAAGACCTCCTAAGAATTCAACTGTCACCTTAACGCTCATCTCTTCTTGATATCCTTCTATCAGATGATCTCTCTCTCTTTCTGGCTCCCTCTAACTCTCGTTGATACAAACCACTTACATTTTCTGCCATCCCAAAATAAGATTTTCATCTAAACAGTTAACGTCGTCTAGTCCCGGGTAATAGACAACTTGTACTTGAATAACCCACGCTCGCTTTGAACATACAAGATGCAGCAAGTAGAACTGATTTTCTTGTAAGTCATCCCAAGGATCGTGGCCATTGGAAAGGTGACGTTAGAAAAATTTTCTCTGTCTGTGTAGTTCTCAACTTTTTTGTTTGTACGGCTTCGAGGTTGGCCAAAATCTTCATTAACAGCGGTTTGGGTACCTTTCAACACTTCAAGTCCTAAAACGCAGTCCTGTCTAAATGCTTTTATACCTTTGTAATCAGTCAACCGCATGATCGAGACTAGCCCCATTTGGGAAGCCACTGCAACACAGCAAAGCTCCTTGATGTGCACACACATTGTGATCCGGTTGGTTCTTGTTAAGTAATCGTGGTATGGACTCACTACATTTTCGCTTACATCGAATACGATGTTCGGGGTGTATGCCTTGACCAACATCGGTTGGCCATATAATAAATACAATCCATTGCTTGTCGTTACAAAAAGATAATCTTGTTTCTTTGTTTCATCTCCATTTTCCCAATTTTCATTAAGAACCCCCAATTTGGCTCTTTGCAAAAGGGAAAAATCAACATTGGCTTTGACTAACGAAAATGACATATAATCTTCGTCAAACAAGTTTTCGTAGTAATTCTCATCAACAAAATCAGGTAACACGTCTTGCATCTTGAACCTATCAAATAATAAAACTGCATTGCGCATAAAAACGTTTAGATCTTTATTTGGAAGATGGAAATGCTCAAATTCTTTCCATGCAATAAACAGTTCCTCACTAAACTCGTCATAAGCATTTTCTTCTTTATTCCGTTGATCCAAATCAACAGAAAGTTTGCAATCTCGAAAGAGCTCAAGGAAAAAATTCCTGATTCCTGAACTGTCTTCAGACACTAGAGTTATTGACAGTATATCATCCACAATTTGAAAGAAATTCTGGAAACTCTGTAAACCAGGGGACTTCTCCATAGACGGTTCCCAGGATCTATAACTTTTATCAACTATTATGGTAGAACCTAAAGGTGGCATGATAGGAGTTGCTGGTGATGGTTCTAGATCAGGGTTGAACTCTACCTCAATAGAATCTTTAATATCTGTAAACTCCAACTCTTGTGACTTTTCCAAGAACTTGTCGTAAAGAGGAGATTTAAAAAATTCAGTCTCTGGAGAAACACAAACATCATCAATGACATAAGGGTTCTCGTAGTTACTGTGTTCAACAGACATGGCCATGTTCCTATTCCAAGAATAGTAACTGCAAAATCTATTAAAAAGAGAACCCATTTCGTATCTCTTGATCGAATTAGATGCATAATCCCTATCGACGACAAATTCAAATCCGAAATTTTCTTTACTGAATTCAATTTTTGCATCATTTTTCAAAACCATATTCGAAACCAATTTTTTAATGTCAAAAGTCGGCACAGCCACTGTCGTGGCTACGGACCCAATTCCAAAATCAGTATAACCACCATTCTCATACTTGGCAAGTCCAGAACTTCCTAAACATAGCTCAGTTTTCAAAACCATTTCTTCTTGATGCATATTGAATTCTTCAAATTGGCAACCATTTAGATCTTCCCAGCAATTCACTCTTATAAAATCTGTATCACTGTCTAATCCAGTGATTGTCCAAACATGATTTTCAAAATTTTGAAAATCCATTAAACAATAAGAACCTCTGATTATAGAGTTCTCGTAATTAAATTTTTCGCATAATAATACGCGCTCTTTGCCTTGTAGGTTATTATACTCTTCTAAGAATTTTGCAACACGTTTAAATTCTGAAACAATATCCAATTCAATGCTGAGCACATCTCCTTTAATGAATCCAATGCTTAGCACAACATTCTCCGTTTTCCTGCACTTTTTCAAATGCAAAGTCGGAATATTTTCTTCAAATTCTATGGGGAAACTTTTAAAAAAATAGTTAGCAAACACATCTTTGTGGGAACATAATTTATCAGAATGATAGTAAACACGAACCTTATGCTCGTTGGTTCCCAAGACTACAATTTCAAAATCCCCACTTCTATAAGTGGCACAACTCCAAACCGAGTGAAAAGTTTTCAAAATCATTTGTGGTGGGAATTGGAAAGGTTTTTCTTGTTCTTTGGATCCTGGTTGCTCATTGTATTTATCAATTTCTGCAATCATGCTATCAAGATCAAAAACTCTACATCCATGTCCTTCGTATCCGAGAGGAAGTCTTGTATGGAAATCATTAGATTCATCGTTTTGACAATTGTATGTAGACAATGCTCCCATACACACAAACAACTTATCAGCACCACCTAGTTGACAAACTTTCATATAATTGACTATTTGCGGTCCCTCAGAATAAGTACCGTAAGGACGGGTTTCGTCATTTTCAGACTCTTTGAAATTTTCGTGATCACAACTTCGATTATATAAACTGAATACCCATTCTTTATGTTCATTTCTATGCATAGCATCGGTCGTTGCTGTTTTCCGGAACACTAACGCAGCTCTTCCAGAGTTCCTTACTGTAATTAGGTAATCTTTGTACATCACTGCCAAATTGTTTTTAAAGAAAGAACAGTAATCTTTGCGAGTGCAATCTTTACTGTCCCAAACTCTGTTAACAATTTTTTCGGATATTTTCTCGACTTTGATCTTCTCAGCATTGCGAGATTTGCTAATCTCTGATTCTTTTCGAGTCTTTATCAAGGCATCCAAGTCGAATTGAGAAAAGTCCATAGAGCTCGTAGCAACTTCTTTATTGCCAGAACCACGATAAATCTTTGATGATATTTTAAAATTAGCATTTTTAACAAACTCATCGTAATCATAAACAGAAAGATCAAATGTCGAATCAAATTCGTACCGAGTCAATGCCAAATCGGGAACTGTTGACTGGATCGACTTGTCAATAAGATGTGTATTTGACGATCCTAATCCTTCATTCTCAACATATTGTGCTGCATCATTGCCATTGATAAGTTTTGTAAATGGTTTCTGAAAAATTCCCATGTAATAATCATAGAAAGCCATTTTCAACTGGCTTTCTCGAAGCGTCTTCTCATTTTTCACTACACCCATGATTGCTTGTTCGTTTTTTTTTTTTGTTTTTTTTTTTGTTAAAAATTGGTTTTGGGTTTTACTTTGACAAATACTATATACAATTCATCATCAAAATGAAGATCATCATAATCAACGTCATCGACTTCTTCTTGTTTTTACCCCCGATCTCCTTTTTTTTTTAAAAAATTTTAAATTTTTTTTTTAGTTTAGTCTTTTTTCAAAAATTTGAATTTTTTTTCGTTCAAGAAAAGGGGGAGAGTAAGATTGTAAAGGACTATTTTCCCATAATGTAAAAAGTTGATTATAACAGATATAACTTAAAATTTAATCTTTTCTTTGACAGGCTTTTAGTTTGAAAGAATAAAACAAATCCAGAAAACAACGAACCACTCAAGTATATATGACATCTTTGCAGAATAGTTCGTTATCTACTGCTGGTGACGGTGGCAATGGCACACCCCATATAAACAGTAGCGACAAAAGAAGCAGAAAATCCAATGTTACTAGTAAACCATTGTTGAAATTAAAACTCTTAAATATTTTGAGACATGAAACTGATTTCAACAAACTTATCGATCTTATCAAGGATACTAGAGAGAGTGAAAACATTGAAACCACAACTACTACTACTACTACTACCACAACTACCAACACCTTGACTAAAGCAATGAACAGTAAAACAACAACCAAGAATAGCCAAGATAATAACAAGGATTCCCGCACAGGTAAAGATGCTCAAGAACAGCTGCATTCAGATATATCAGATGTTCTGCAGTTGCTGTTGCATTATGCTGTTCAAGTGTCCCCCTTATTAATGATCAAAGACATTGTCAATAATTTTGTTTTTCCCAAGTCTGCTCACACAGAGCTGCTTAAATTGGACATTAACTATCAAGATCAGGATGGCAATACTCCTTTGCACTTGGCTGCCTATCAAAGTAGAAGTGATGTTGTTTTATACTTGATGTCACAAACTCCATATATCAACGATTGCGTTTTAAACAATAGACATTTACAACCAATTGAAATGTGTAAAGATCTAAACGTCTCTTCTATCATGCAAACTCAAAGATCAAAATATATTACAGAAATTGCTACCGAGTT
The DNA here is from genome assembly GCA_030580555.1 of Hanseniaspora taiwanica (nom. inval.). Classification (NCBI taxonomy): domain Eukaryota; kingdom Fungi; phylum Ascomycota; class Saccharomycetes; order Saccharomycodales; family Saccharomycodaceae; genus Hanseniaspora; species Hanseniaspora taiwanica (nom. inval.). The sequence goes on along the minus strand of JAKTSY010000018.1, from coordinate 79,682 downwards.
CAGATTGGCTTTCAATAATAGAGATTTTAACCACTTGGAAAGTATTTTAGAAAATCAAAGAAATTTTGAATTATTAGATGTCAATGGAACAGATCCAACTAATGGTGACACTGTATTACATGAATTTGTTAAAAAAAAAGATATTGTTATGTGTAGATGGATTTTGAATCATGGAGGTGATCCTTTTAAGAGAGATAAATCAGGGAAACTTCCAATTGATTTAATAAATTTGAGTAATGGTGCTGCTTCTGGAAGTGCTTCAACCGACTCTAAAAAAAAACAGACTGAAGTACCAAGAAGTTCGGCTACTAATTTGGCTTTGAACCAAGAATTGAAGAAAATTTTACAACAAGCTGCAAGAGAACAAAGTGTTATTGATATCACAAACAATTTACATGAACCACCCACTTTCAAAGGGTATTTAAGAAAGTGGACCAATTTTGCTCAAGGTTACAAGTTAAGATGGTTTGTTTTGAATAGTGACGGGACTTTGTCCTATTACAAAGACCAGGATGACACAGGGAATGCTTGTAGAGGGTCTTTGAACATGTACAATTGTTATTTGCATTTGGACTCATCAGAAAAATTGAAATTTGAAATTGTTGGCGGAAGTGATGGATCGATTAGATGGCATTTGAAGGGGAACCATCCTGTGGAAACTAATAGATGGGTATGGGCTATCCAAGGGTCAATCAGACATGCCAAAGACCGTGACTCTGCTTTGAAACAGCTTCCAAGGACAACTCCGAATGAATCTCAACAACAGCAATTGGCACCTCCTGTTTATCAATCTGGAAATGGAGTAAGAGTTACTTCTTCAGGTTCCGCATACGATGTTTCCACCTCTTCTCACCAAAAAAAGGATAACGGAATGACACCTAGCGGTGCTATGAGTCAGCCTCAACTATTGGTTGCCAACGAAAAGGATCTTTTGGATGACAAAAAACACAAAAGAAACAGCACACAGATCTCAATTCATTCTGGTATCAACGAAAATTTGACAGAAGACGGGAAATTGTATGTGGAAAAATTAAAGTCGCTTGACGATGATGGGAAAAGATCAATGCTTTCTTTGGAAACCACAAACACTGGTGCTACTTCGAATCACACAGGGAAAAGCCATGCACCTCAACTATCAAACAAACAACAAAATACTTTGTCTTCTCAAAACTTTCATTCGGGTTCCTACGACTCTTCCAGCGATGAGGAAGAAGATGATGAGGAAGAAGGTGAAGACAATGATATTGAGGGGAAAATGATGGAAGAACTTTTCTACAGCGACAAAGACAAAAACAATAAGAAATTGGCCAACAATCTCGGTCCGTATGCCAGCAAATTGTCTATGTTGGAGAGAAGTATTTCCATTGAGTTGTCGTCTTTGAACGATTTGTTTACTGCTGGTGAATTTGTTAGTGATGAATCTGTTTTAGAGGCTGCACAAAAATCGTTGAAAACTATGGACGAGTCGTTTAAACAATTGAGTCACATCCAAGTTAAACGAGACAGAAAATTAATCAGATTGCTTATCAAACAAAAAGATATCAACAATTTATGGATCCAGTCAGTAAAAGACCTAGAACAAGAATTAGTAACAAAAGACGAAAAATTGAATATTTTAAGTTGCGAGAAAAAAAAAGTTATGAAACTTTTGGAGCAGAGCAAAAATGACGCAAGTTGTAATGAACAAATGAAAAATGAAATAATTGAATGGCAGAAAAAAAGTGTGGACGACAGCGACGAAGAAAACGACGAGTTTTTTGATGCTGAAGAAATTCAAAGTGATAAGGAATCGGAAACTAAAATTGACACGTTTTCTGGAAAAAATGTTGAAGGAGAGAGAACCAGTAATACCAAAAACCTTGAACCTGCTTCATTAGACTCCACAATGGGAAAACAAACTTTGGTGAAGGAAGAAGCACTAACCACGGACTCATCAGATGCTATTGCCAAAAACAAAAAAGAAGAGGTAGTAGTTGAAGAACAAGAACAAGAAGAAGAACAACAAGAACAAGAAAAACAAACAGAAGCTCCACAGGTGACAAAAGCACCTCAAGCGAAACCGAGTGCGGTGCCATCTGGTAACGTGGATCCAACAGCTGTTATTTCCACACCAAAGAACATGAATGCTGTTCAAACAGAAAAATTCAAGATGCTGCTTGATGAAGGGTCGTTTAAAGGTTATGAAGATGGTGTTAGAAAGAGATTGAATCTATCCAAGGACAATAGACCATCTGTTTCATTGTGGTCAGTTTTGAAGAGTATGGTTGGTAAAGATATGACAAAGATGACTTTACCTGTTTCTTTTAATGAGCCAACATCTCTATTGCAAAGAGTAGCAGAAGATATGGAATATGAACCGTTATTAAATCGGGCATCTGCTGCATCTGAAGATTCTACGTTGAGAATGTTGTATGTTTCAATATTTGCTGCATCTGCGTATGCATCTACTCAAAAGAGAGTAGCCAAACCTTTTAATCCGTTATTGGGTGAAACCTTTGAGTATTGTAGACCGGATCAGTCTTATAGATTTCTTACTGAGCAAGTTTCTCATCATCCTCCTGTTAGTGCGATTTGGTGTGAGAGTCATAATTTTGATTATTTTGGTGAGTCTAATGTTGATTCTAAATTTAACGGTAGATCATTTGATTTCAAGCATTTGGGATTATGGTATTTGAAATTGAGACCAGATGGAGACAAATCTTTAGAAGAAACGTATACCTTTCATAAACCAAACAATCAAGTTGTTGGTATATTATTAGGTAATCCACAAGTTGATAATTATGGTGATATGGAAATTGTCAATCATACTACTGGAGACAAATGTGTTTTGCATTTCAAAGCTAGAGGTTGGAGAGCAAGCAGTGCATATGAAGTTAAAGGTGAAGTTTATAATTCCAAAGGTGGTAAAGAGTGGGTTTTGGGTGGTCATTGGAACGAAGATTTGTATGCCAAGAAAGTTATGCAGCCAAATTCTGTTGAAGAGATGAAAGTTGATTCTAAAAATCATAGTTCCAAGAGTAGCAGCACAGGAACCGAAGCTAAATATGATGGAACAAAATTTTTGGTTTGGAAAGCTGCACCAAGACCGGATTCGCCTTTCAATTTAACGAGTTTTGCCATTACTTTAAATGCACCTCAACCCAAATTACTTGCTTATTTACCAAGAACAGATACAAGGTTGAGACCTGATCAAAGAGCGATGGAAGATGGGAAATACGATATTGCTGCTGATGAGAAACACAGAGTAGAAGAAAAACAAAGAGCTGCCAAGAAGCAAAGAGAGGCCACCAAGACCAAATACAAACCTAAATGGTTTGTTAAGAAAATGCACCCTGTAACCAAGGAGTCCTTCTGGGAGTTTACTGGTGATTATTGGTCCAAGAGAAGTGAACAAAAAATGTCTGATTGTCCAGATATTTTTTAAAAAAAGCTTTAGTGCTATTTTAATGGTATGTATTTATGTATATTAATAATAACTTTTCATTGAGTTTATTTATTTATTTATTTAGTGTATGGAGGAAATTTCCCCAGTTTATTTTAATTAATTAATCAATTGTAGTCACTGTTAACGGCGGTAACTTCCAGTAAAAAAAAAAAAACAAAAAAAAAACAAAAAAAATAAGAAGAATAATTGCAAAACAAGCGCGAGATCTCTGGATTTGAAGAAAGAACGAAAGAAAAAAAAAAATTATTACAGCCAGAAGGCGGATAGTGGAATCTAATAACATCCCTTTTTAAGTAATTATTTTTACTCAATTCTAAGTATTTTTTTTTGTAAAAAATATTTGCATACGATGTTATATATATTAATTTGATGGGAAGACATATATTTTGTGAAAGGGGGTGAGAAGTGGTAAAACCCCCAAGAGAATAATGAAATTGATAGTATTGAGACATGGTCAGAGTTCGCTGAACCACGAAAACATTTTTTGCGGATGGATCGATGCGGAGTTGACTGCAGAGGGGCTTGCCCAGGCAGCTGCGGCCTCGAGACTGATCCATGCCCATTTTGCCGAGGAGCAGATGTTGCCCACTGTGGGGTTTGCGAGCCGGCTTGTGCGGACGAACCAGACGATCTGCCAGATTGCCAAGACGCTGGACGAGCAGACCCAGGCGAGTGGGTGCAGTCCGTTCGGCCATGTGACCGAGTACCACATGGTTGAGTGCAAGAGCGACAACGGCACGGGGAAGATCCGGTACAAGGCGGTATTGAGTCAGGGTGAGGCAGGTGGTGCGTGTACTGGGCCGCCCGGGTTCCAAGTCTTTGAGAGTTGGCGGCTGAACGAGAGGCACTATGGGTCGTGGCAGGGCCAGAGAAAGCCTGCGGTTCTGCAGAAATATGGGAAAGAGGAATACATGCGTATCAGACGTGACTTCCACGGGAAGCCGCCTGTGGTGGATCTAAGCAAGGAGATGGAGCCTGAAAAGACGTTGGCTTCCGAGGCGAACGTTTCCTCTACTGCAATGCAACACACGGCAAGCGAGCTCGTTTACGATTTCAAGGAACCAAACAGAAGAGTCAAGTACCACGACGAGTACACGTTTGGGGAGTGTGCGGGACTGTTACCTACCGCCGAGTCCCTTGACGATGTTACCAAGAGACTTGAGTCTTATCTTTATGAATTTGTTTTACCCAAGATCCAAGAAACTGATAACGAAACTGGGCTTATTGTAGCACATGGGTCATCGGTCAGATCACTTTTGAAAATTTTATGTGGAATAAGCGATGAAGAGATCAAAAATGTTGATATTCCAAATGGGATCCCACTTGTTGTTGAATTAAACAGCACGGATTTGAAATTTGAAAAAAGATACTATTTAGATCCTGAACTGGCCAAGATTAAAGCTGAAAAAGTACGTAACGAGGGATTTCAATAATGATTTTGTATATATTTTGTCTATATTTTGTCTATATTTTGTCTATATACAATTTTATATGTATTCAACATTTTCCTTTGCGTATTTCATTGCATTTTGCAATTTTTCATTATCCATACTCAAATTATGTTTAACTTTGATATGTCTACTCAAGGCATCACCTCTACTAAAAGTTTTGTTATAACCTTCGTCGCCTAGTGATTGTATACACAATAGACATCTAAATATTTTTTTCTTGGATGCATGTATTGTCTTTTGGTGTCTAATTAGATCGTATGGTCTTGAGAATTTTTTATGGCACGGTTTGTTGGTTTGTGGATTTTCAATGTGACAAACGTGTTCTTCTATAAGTGTTTCTGGGTCTCCTACAAGTACTTCTCCTGTGCCTTCTATGCCTTCTATGCCTTCTATGCCCTCTATGCCTTCTTCTTCATCTAATGCATCATCTTCTTCCAATTGTCTAACAAATTCATCGTTATTTGATTCAAATCCTATACTAGCAAATCTTGACGAATCTTCTTTAATTTCTTTAATTTCTTTAATTTCTAATAGTTTATTATTATTCTTGTTGTTGTTGTCATCATCACCATCATCATCATCTTCTTCTTCTTCTTTTTCTTCTTCTTCTTTCTTTATCATATTTACAAGTGGTGATGGTGACGGTGATGATGGTAGTGGTTCAATTTTAATAGTATTTTTTTCAACATCTTTTAATAAATTGATTGGATTTGTAGATTGTATTATTGGAGATGGTGGTATACTACTATTATTGTTTATTATATTTTTTGGAGACATTATTGGATTTAAATTAATATGGATTTTATCAAATTTATAGTCATCTATAATGGAGTTCATTTGGTAGTAGTCATTATTATATTTCGAATCGATATACGAGTAGTTTTCCGGTATTTGATTGAATAGCGGGTAGTCGTTGTTGCTATTGCTGTTATTATTATTGAAAAAATTAAAGTTCCCATTAGTAGTAGCAGCACCACCACTATTATTCATATAATAAGATGAGTTTTGTAGTTGATAATCATTACTTTCATTGAAATAGTCATTAAAATAATCGTCATCAATCTCATCTTCGTCATCTTCATCTTCCTCGTCATCTATTACTATAGCATTAGAATATCTTTCCAGATCAAACAGATTATCACTGTTACTGTTACTATTGCTACTATTACTGTTATTGAAAGTATCGTTATAACTAAAATTATTGAACCCAATATTTTCTCTTTCCGACGCATCCAAAGAAACACTCTGTGAGTGTTTCTTTGTTATATTAAAGATGTTGTTGTTGTTGTTGACATTAGCATTACCATTAGCATTACCATTACCAGTGTTACTTAGTAGTAGTTGTTGTTGTTGTTCTTCTTCTTCATCTAACAGTATGTCAGTAAAAGTTCTTCTCATCATCAACTGTTTATTACTGTTACCATTATAAATACCAAATTCATCATTTTCTGTATTATTACCTGTATTGCTTGTGTAATAATTAATAGGAGGAGTCATTACTCTATCAAACATCATAAAATTATCATTCATTTTGGATAATTTTTTTCTCTCTCTGATGATCTTTCTGATTTCTTTTTATGATCTAATATCTTTCCATCTAATATTATTATTATTATATACAACTATATATACCTCTATACATACACTACAACATTTAAAATTTATAATTAGTCATCAAATATATTAAAATAATCCGGTTGTACTAATTATAGATAAATTATATCTCCTAATATTAATCAAATCTTTATTTTGATTAATAAGTTCAACAATTAATTACCAAGGTATTATTATTATTATTATTATTAAAGTTTTTCTTTCTTTCTTTCTTTCTTTTTTCTTTTTTATTCGTTTAAAATGGTTATCTGTTTGTAAACTATATATATATACGTATGTACGTACGTATATATACTGACATACGTAATAGTTAGTAATAGTAGTAGTAGTAATAGTTAGTAATAGTAGTAGTAGTAGTAGTAGTAGTAGTAATAGTAATGATAGGAAATTAAGAATTAGTTATTAACCGTTTTAAATGATTATTACAATTTACAATATACTTTTACACCATTCCGCCACACCCCCTTAATTTCTTTTAATAATTGAATAAAAAAAGAAAAAAAAGGGGGGGGGGGGGAAAATACAAAGTGGCTTTTTTTTTGTTATATTTATCTGAATGGAATGTGATAGAATGTGATGGAATATAATGGAATATAATAGAATGTATATATTGATAGTCAGTCGGGTAACGTATGTGGGATTTCATAGTAGTAGTAGTATTAGTAGTAGTAGTAGTAACTGTAATTGAAGTGGTGGTGGTGGTGGGGTAACACACGTGTAATTGACTAGATGTAGTCACATGACTGGTGTAATAATGTTAGATTTACTACACTAGACTGCACTACAATAACACAATACTGTGGAAAAAATTAATCGTCTCTATAAAATAAAAATAGTAAACTATACAATTATACAATTTATTAAATCAATAATCAAATGGTTCATTTTTCTCTTTTTTTGATAAACCAAATTTTTTAACTCTAATGGCTTGAATTGAAATGAATCCAGTTGTATCGATTGGTGAAAATCCAGTTAATTCATCCATTGAAGATTCTGTTGCATCATAAAGATTTTCAGTTTCACTCAATCTACCCAATACAATAACGTTTCCTTTAAACAATGACAATCTAACTTGACCGTTAACAGTTTTTTGAGATGGCTTGATCATTGATCTAATAAATTCACATTCTGGTGTGAAAAAGGCACCGTTGTATAGTAATTTGGAATAAGTTGATGTAACAAATTGATCTCTGATTGCTCTGATTTCTTTATCCAATGTCAAACCTTCCAAATCAACATGAGCTTTTCTTAAAATTGTTAATGGAGCTTGTTCATAACAACCTCTTGATTTTAAATTGATATATCTATTTTCAACAATATCAATTCTACCAATACCATGTTTTCTTCCTAAATTGCTACATTGTGTGAAAATATCAATTGGTTTTGTAAAGACTTCTTTTGTTGTTTCATTGATTAATTTGATTGGTAAACCTTTTTCAAAAGTTATAGTTATGAAATCAGGTTCATTTGGTGTATCTTCAATATTTTTAATCAATTTCCACATATCTTTTGGTGGGGTTGTATTTGGATCTTCCAAAATACCAGCTTCATACGAAATGTGTGCCATATTTTCATCTGTTGACCATGGTTTTGCCTTTGTTTGTGTAACTTCAATGTTTTTTTCAGCAGCATATTCCAATAGATCATTTCTACCGGCAAATCTGTTGAAAAAAACAGGATCTCTCCACGGAGCAATGACTTGAACGTCTGGTTTCAATGCATAAAAACCCAACTCAAATCTGATTTGATCGTTCCCCTTACCGGTACAGCCGTGTGCCACTGCAAAACATCCTTCTCTTTCAGCAACATCAATTTGGGCTTTGGAAATAACTGGTCTAGCCAATGATGTACCCAACAGATAAACATCTTCATACACGGCGTTGACTTGAACAGCAGGCAATAAGATTTTTTCAACAAATTCTTCACGAACATCAACACAAACAAACTTCGTAGCACCAATCTTCAATGCTTTCTTTTCAGCAGCTTCAAAATCTTCTTCTTGGCCAATGTTGGCTAAAAACGCAACAACCTCGTACCCTTGTTCTAACAACCAAGCTAGAATGATAGAGGTATCTAAACCACCAGAATAAGCCAAACAAACTTTACCTTTAGACATATTGTATTGAAATTTTTCTTTTTTTTTTTTTAAAAATTATTGTGTGGTATTACTATTTGTATATAATAATTGAGGATGGTTTTTTTCTTAGTTAGATTGTAAATTTTAAAGAAACAATCATGGATCAACAGAGTCATTGGAAACAACAGAATGGTCTGTTATATAGTAAAAATTATTTTCATTTATCTTTTTCAAAAAAAAGCTTCAAATCTCTTATCTTTTGATATTGCTTATTGAAAATGTAAATAAACAGTTTTATTATTATTACGATATATTAAATTATTATCGATATTCGGTTTTTAAAACCGAGTTTTTTTTTTGGGCAAAGAGTTTTTTTTTTGGGCAAAGAGTTTTTTTTTTGGGCAAAGAGTTTTTTCTGTTTAGTGTTGAAATGGGATGGTGAGTCACGTAGAAAATAAAAAAAAAGTGAAGAAAGAAAGAAACTCCCCGTGTAGTCCGAGTATTCGGATAACGCACCGTGTTCGGTGCTGTGTTCGGAAAATTTCTCTCTCTCCCCCTCTCCCTCCTCGAAGAAATCTTTGATTACCATTCGCCTACCAACACTAACAGAACTTAATTAACTAGTTAATAGAAGAAAAACATCAACAACAACAACAACAACAACAACAACAACAAGATGATATCTACTGTTGCCAAGAACACTGTGACAAAAACTAATGTATGGCAAAAACTGGCTGCACCACAGTTGAGAAGAAGCTACAGTGCAGCAACAGCTCCTACCGAAGAGAACGACGAACTGCTTAAGAGAATCAAAATCAAGCCATTGGAACGGAAAAACGAATCCAGAGACACAAAGATTGCCAGATTGATCTACCAATCCCGTAAAAGAGGTATACTGGAAACAGACATTCTTTTGAGCGGATTTGCATCCAAATATTTGAAAAATTTCAACAACAAAGACCTAAATGAATACGACCAACTATTGAATGAATTGGATTGGGACATTTACTACTGGGCCACCAAAAATTATAAAATTACAAAACTGCCCGAAAGATGGGCTACTTCCAATATCTTGAAATTGCTACAAGAATATAGTGAAAATAAAGATAAAAAAATAATGAGAGTACCAGAATTAAATGAATATTGAGCTGCTGGGGAGAGGTTGTAAGTGTATAAATACATATATATTTGAATAGTTGAGTGTATTGATGTTTGTATAGGTAATGAGATATTACTACAGGCACGTGATACGTTTAGGTTTTTCATTGTTTTTTTTTTTCTGCTCTTCAAAACTCTCTGTTTTCAAAAGTTTTTTTTCTTTATCAACTTGAATCAGTACAGAGCAGAAGAGCAAAGAGAAGAGAGAGCAACAACAATGAGCAATAGAGCACCTCCTGTATATAAACTACCACCATTACCTAGAATCAAAGTCAGAAAACCCGTGATGAAACAAGAAGCAAACAGGTGTCTTGTGTTGATGTCAAATCTTCTACAATGCTGGGCTTCAAACGGTCATATGGACCCAAAATGTGCTGATGTCGTTAAAAACTTGAAAGAATGTACTAGAGACTCTCCAAAGGGAAGTGAAGTCGAATCTCAGAGAAGCAACATCAACTACCACGCTGCAAGACTACACAAGAGAATTCTAGGTAAAGACAAAGACTAATCTCTTTGCACTCTCACGTCCATGTACATATAACTACGATATATATATATAATTACAATTACAATTACAATTACAATCACGATATAAAAAAATTTAAACTCTAAACCCTAAACTCTTCCCAAACGCTCTTGGGCATCGGATATCAAGTACCACCCGGGATAGTAATTTGTGTCTTGGCAAACCAAGTCATGGTCAACATCGCTTTGAATCAGATGTTGTTCGTGCACTCTGATCTTCGTTCCCCTTGGTTTGCATTTTTCGTCGTCTTTCACCTCAGTATAATGGTTTGATTCTTCCCATTGGAAATTGTTCCAAAGATTATTATTTTTTTTCAACTGCCTGTTTAGACTTGGATTTTTCAACGTATTATGAATCCCACCTATAGATGTATATCCCAGTTCGTACAACTTGCAAAAAGGCTCACCGGAATACAGTAGGAAACTCCAGACATTGGCAAGATTCCACTCAAGTAGAGGTTGCAAACGGGTGAACGAGGGCCAGTCGTTGTCCGTTTCTTGGATCTCTCTCAGATTAAGAGCATACGGATCACTTCTTCGAATCCCTATTATAACTCCAAACGAATCCTTCACGTCTGAAACTGAGTCATTGTCCTTCTTGTGCATGCGGCTGTCTAAGTAATCAAGGTACTCTTGTAACGCGCTTTTCATTCCATTCCCGACTTGAGTCTTGTACAAATCCAAACCATAGCCAAGACTACTACTTTCTACAAAATTCTCTAAAATATGGAAAGTTTCACTCTGTTTTATATAAACTCCACGTATCTTGGTATCATTGTTCATCATCCCATTTTTTTGATGGAAAATATAAAAAAATTCATAAAGACATGCAAAATATAATATCAACAAAACTTGACAATCTTTCCCACCATTGTAAGATATAGATATATTGTCCAACTGCGGATTCCACAATAAAAGTATTTTTTTCAAAAAAATTGCCTTTGTCTCAAGAATCTTTTGTTGTGTGTCTTCTATAATAGGGAAACTCTGCATCACTTGTTTAGGAATCCGTAAATACGATTCCGTTATCGCATAACAATGCTCAAGTATCTCTTCTGTCATTGCTCTTTGCCCGGGGCTCTTGGGCTATTGCACCTTTAAGTTACAAGGTACAAAGCCAAAATATCGTTTGTTTGTTCGTTCAGTTTTCTAATTAATCTATATACAGTAGAAGTGTCATGTGACGCGCGCGCTCATTCGTCTTTCATCATATTCTTCAACATCAGCAAATGATGCTGCAGTCTGGATCTAACTTGTAGATGACCATGCGATCTTAACAAATAAATACCTCTGTTTCTTAGTCCTCCATTATTTGTTCTTGCCCTCGCCAAATCTTGATTTTTCTCAATTTCATTATCAATATTGGTTAGAATATCTATTGTTTGTAAATCTCCCGTAACACCATTGTTCTTCATCTCGGTGATTATCGCTGAGATTGAAGAAATATCTTTAAACTGTGACCAACTCAATTGCAACAAATAATTGTAAAGATCAATCGTGAAAACACTCAAATAAAGATTGATGTCTCTGTGGTAATTCTTGCATACATTGTGTACCCAGGATAGTATAAGATATTTACGATCTTGTCCTACAAAATCATATTCTTCAGAAAGTAAAAGATTCTTGATAATGAATGGAACGGTTTCTTGTAACGGTTCAGGTATCAGCAACTCATCGCTCAACGGATCCTTGGTTGGGATCTTTGGTTCAGATACAGAAATTGTTTTCTGTTGATTTAATGACCCTCTCAACAAAACTATATACTTACTGATCACTGTTAAAAGATCATTATCGGTTTGAATATGTTTGTCAATGTTTTCAAAAATAAGTGAAAGTTTTTTCTTTAAGATTTCCTCTTGCTCTTTTTCTTTAATGACGTTCTGTCTATACTTTGACATTTTTTTGGGCTCGTTTGTAATCCCACCGCTTTTCTCAAAATCTTCAAATAATGATGATTTGAGCTCTCCACTATCACGACTTCTAGCCTTTTCAAACCTCCCAACAGAATACTCTGCATTGTTATCATTCTGCAAATAGTTAGCAAGTGGAATATCAAATTTCTCAACATCAGCCTTCACAGTTTTCGTTTGCAAACGATCTTTAGCAAAAAAATTGGAAATAATATCATCACTATCATCAGTATTGTTGTCCTTATAGGTATTTGTTGCAACAGCTTTTTTACTCTCACCAGCAAAATCAGCATTCTCTGGGTTGCTGCTGCCATCCAATGTTTCTTCGTACCCTGCAACCTGAGACAAGGACGAGTCCCACGCTTCCGCTTTGTGGGTTTTCGTTGTTGCATACGCTTTAAACGCAGACTCCCAAACTTTTTGTTCTCCAACTAAAACATCAGGATCAGGCGTGCTACCTGGAGTCTCGTTCTCTTTTTTCAAAAAGACACATTTGGAAAATGATCTGCTCACTCGTGGAGTGACAACCTTGATATGAACAGTCAAACTTCTACGCACCACACTGTACATATTGATCTCTTGTTTCGAATGCTTTTGTCTCTCTTTGTCTCTATATCTCTCTCTTACGTCTTTGATCTCTGAACTCTTTCAATTCTTAACTTCATAGAAAAAGTTCAAGCCGTTTTGCACGTGCCGGTAAAAAGACTTTGGTTTTGTACCTCAACCGCATATTAAACAAGAAACAAAAAGAAAACAACAATTACAAATTACATATATATAGAGACAAGAAAGTCAAAAATGCTCCGATAGTGCTATTCAAAAACCTTCTAATGCACGAGTGGCCTTTTTCAGTCTTTTCAAACCTTCTTCGTATCGTTCTGGATCCAATATCATGTCAGACGTCAGTCTGCTCAAACTGTCCACAAGTTTCTCTAAAGCAATTTTTTCATCTGACTTCATTCCAAGGTTGGCAAACTCAGAGCCAATCATTGTACCCTTGGTGACACTCAGCAGCTGCGCCAATGTGTCTATATCAAATGCAGAACGGATCTCTTTTTTCCCAGGGTTGCCCATTTTTTTGGATGCCATTGTACTCTTGCTCTTTCTGGTTCTCATAGAATTACGAGAAATATTGTTGCTCAAATTTTTCGTTTCTTGTAGTTGCGGTTGTTGAGCTTTAGAAGGGGTGACAATGTCTTCGTACTCATCGTCGTCGTCTTGCTCTTGATTCTTCGGTTTCCCGTTCGCAATGTTTTTGATCGTGGAAGCCTGTGCAGGAAGCTTAGGAATCGGTCTATCTAAATAACTGTCATCCAATGATATATTTTTTTGCTGTTGCTGAAAAATTTCAGGATCAGTGTGATTTTTTCCAAATGGTACCCCACTCTTTACACTGTTTTCGTCAGCATATTCACTGGCTGCAGAGTAAAAATCTTCGTCAGCAGGACTGTATGTACTTGCTCTTTTACTATTGTTTGATTTGTTTGAGCTCGAGCCCTGAATATCATCAGGTATCAGAGATTCATTTTGCTTTTCTTGCTTGATTTTCGGTTCACTTGTAGTGTGCTGACTAACAATGCCTTTCAACTCTTCCATCTGCTCGCCTAATTGAGCATGCATAAAATCTAAACTTGCTCTTTTCGCTTTCGAATTTGTTGTGCTATTGGAAGAAGAAGAAGCATGCCCGGGAACTTTTTCTATAGAGTAAATCCCTGAACGTGGTCTTTCTTTACTTCTAGCTGGTATGCTTGGTTTTGATTCAGCAGGATCACGAATAAAATCTGTAGCCGACTGCAAGTTTTTGGAAACACTGGATTCACCAACACAAAACTCAGGCTCAGGACTCTGCATCGAATCGATAGTTTTGATTGTTGGTTGTCTGTCGATGTTTAACCGACGAAGAGGTTTTGAATCGCGATTGTGCGAAGAGAATGCACTCTTTTCACTCATCATTGGGGTGTTAATAGAGTAATCGCTTCCACTGGCAACGTGGCCAGAGGCTACTGAAGAAGGAACAGAGTTGTGTCCATTTTTTAGACCTGTCAATTTGAAGGAATTTTGTTTATTTAGAATGACAGAGTCACTTTTTTTCACAAATTTGAACGACCCAAATCTCTGATTCAGTTTCTTAGCATTGTGTTCGTAATCTTCGTTTTCCTCTGTTTCATTGTTGTTATTGCTAAAATGATGATCAACATCTTTTTCTGTCTCGTCTTGATCAACCAAATGCGGTTGATTTTTTAAGCCTGCTTCATCTGCACTCGAGTCATCCTCATCGACAATGATTATTTCTTTACCTCTCGCTGTAATATTCCCTCCACTTCCAACATACGAAACTGGCACAATCTCATGTACAGTTCCATCATAGGAATTGAAACTGTCCAAGTCGTTACTCTTGTTGGAATTTCCGTCATTCAATGTGGCCAAGTGTTGTTTGATGCGACTTTGTGTATAATCTTCCACAGTCTGTGTAGTACGATTGATTGCGTCATTGACACCCTCGTTTATGTCTCTTGCTCCAACCATCTCAGTAAGTTTTTTGTAATTGTTTGAGGTTCTCATTGGTTTTAAAAGTTTTATGCTTTTTTGTGTTTTCTCTTAATCTTGACAAAGTGTCTTCAAATTACGGTATATTTGAATAGTTGACATCAAAAACAATGGTAGCCTAGTAATTAAGTCTGATGAAGAAAGCAGTATTTAACTTGTTAAAAAGAACAGATCAGATCAGATCAGATCAGAGTTAGATGAATAGACAACTGTTGGAATATATATGAATCGGGAATAAAATGTAAACACAAAAATGTTTCATATCAAGTCACGTGGTCGACGTTTGTCTGGTATATCTTGTTTCAAAACAAGTCGATTAAAGTCGAGAAGGAAGCTAGGCCAAGGTTATCGATTCGTTGTAGATCTTGTTAATGTCTTTGACAAGCTGCTTAATCAATATAGAGTTGTGGCCTACTCTTTGGTTTAAATTGTATTTCCCGCCGGTGTTACAAGTCGATCCTAACGAGGAACCCGAGGACGATGGTGTTGAAGACACGGATGGTGAAGCGCACGGTTCAAGTTGTTCTATTTCTTGTGTATTTGTGAAATCATAGTCATTTGATCTTGCTGCATGCGTGTCTTCCTCCCATAGCTTTGACAAAAGTTCGTTCACTTTTTTGAAATTGTTTGTTCTGTTTGATAAATGTGAGTTTTTCAATAAATCATAGGAAAATGATTTTCTGGCTTTGTTCCGCATAGCCAGTTGCAGATAATCCACTTTCCCACTGGCTGAATCGGTATTGCTACCAGCAGCAACAGCAGCAGCAGCAGCATTATTATTAGTTGTAAACTTTTTTTCTGATTCTGCGTACTCATTGAATCTGTACTGAACGTATTGATGAAACAAAGTTTTTAAAAATTTTAGAAAATCAATCTGAATGATTAGACTTCCTTTGTATTTGTCCAATATTTGTTCAACAGTAATCAGAAACTTATCATCATCAATGATCAATTGTGCAAACGGAGGAATGTTTTTGTTACATGTGTCTTCCACCAGGGGCTCTCCATTATTCAAAGATGCGTTGCTTTTCCTATAATCAAAATTGTTGTTACCATCAAGCACCACAATGTTGGGTTTGTTGTTGTCATCAGCAGTATCAAATGGGAAGTATGTGCTTGAGCATGAAACTAGTAATTTGTTAATTTTTTTGAAAATTTTCTCGCAGTCCATAGAGTTAATTATCTCCGTGTCAAACAAATTTTGCAAAATAAGATTTGCACTGAACACTTCTTTCTTGTAAGAGATCAAGTTCAACTGGAAGTTTATTACTCCCTTTTGATACAATTTTGGTAAACAACTGCTTAAAATATCAATTGAGCACCATGAGTAGGAAGAGTTTTGGAAATTTTTCAAGTAGTGGAATCCAACTAAACAGTAGTTTTCAAACAATGGAGCATTGTAATTGTCAATCAAGTTCAAATCATTAGACAATTCGCTAGAAAGTCTTATTACGTATTTGATCACATAGTTGTAGTATTTCAATATAATTTCTTGAGTATTCTGTTCCAAATTTTTTTTCTTCTTACTTGATTCTGCTATTTGACTGAGTTCAGTTTTATTCAAGTCAATCAACATTAGTGCCAATTTAGGAACGCCGACATTTGATAGTAAAAAATTCTTAAATGTTTGATTCAAATGGATAGTCACATAAAGCACTTCTAGGAAATACCTAATTAGTTTCAAATCTGTTAGTTCTAGACTCTCTTTGTTTAAACATTCTCCATCAGCAGAAGCGATTTTTTGCAAAAGAAATGGCAATATCTCAGAGACAAGCCAATTGTAAACAAAATGTGGCAATTGAAAAGAATTGTTTTTGCAACAGTTGTTCAAAAGTTTTAAAACGGGGAATCGCCAATGCGGTAGTTTGATTATTTTTTGTAAGAAATCATCGTTCAAACATATTTTCATATCGGTAATCTGGTAGAGAATTTGTAAAAAAGTATCTTCTTGCTGTTGGTTTGTCTTAAGTTCTAGAAAATTCGTATACAAATAGGGCAACATTTTAGCACAAATAATAGATTTGAGATATGTGTAATTGTACTTGTGGATCAATTCCTTAGATGCCTTTAGAACAACTTCCATAGTTGTCACGCTAAAATCTGTCAAGTCTATAACAGTAAATAGTTGAGGATTTTCGAAATATGGTTGATAAATTGCACTGCTTAAGAGCCACAAGTGCCAGTTTTTCCAGTCCGTTTTTGGCAAGGTGGCAATGTATGATATCAAGCAGTATGGTCCTTTCAAACTGGTGAAGTGTTTGTCAAAGTTTGCAGAGTTTTGTTCCGTACTGTATTTTAGCAAGCTGAGGACATTATTTTGAGGGTCTTGTGTGCACAACAAGCAAACATCCAATATTTTTCCACAAATGGTCTCTGTAGAGCAAGAGTTGAAGATCTTGGCCAATATTCTTTCCGTAAAAGTGTGTAAACTGAAGAAATCCTCTTGTAGAAAAAAAGCACCGTTTTCATTTTCGAGCTCGTATTCTTCGTTGTAGCTGCTAGTCGAGCTAATAGATCTTTGGAATTTTTCGCGATTTTCCAAGTTGTTTTTGTTGTTGTGTATCTGTAGTATATGGGGCGATGATGATTTTGTTTCTGATGCAGAAGAAGAGCGAGTTCTTGATAATGATGGTAGTAGTGGTGCAATTTGGTTTGCTGTGGGTTTTTTTTTAGGGGATCCCAGTAAATCATCGTTCCCAAATCCTGTATAAAAATCATTAGATTCTTTAAATTTATTCAATTTTTCTCTCTTTTGTGATATCAAATCATCTTCAATAATCCATTGATCATTTAATAAAAGGAAGTCAGCATTTGGTCTTTTGAAAATATTTTTATGGAAACATGTCTTTATGAATTTTTTACAATTTTGGGATAAAAATTTGAATTTTGCAGGTATATGGTATGTATCATGCATTACTGCATAGCATACCGCTTCTCTATTATTCAAATCAAAAAATGGGGGGTCACCAGTAACCATTTCCACAATAGTGGCTCCGATCGACCATATATCTGATTTTGTTGTTGCACCTTGGCCCAATAAGATTTCTGGGGCCATCCAATTTGGCGATCCAACACATGTCATTGCAATGTTAGAGACTTTAGTGGAAACACCAAAATCCGCTAATTTAATAACATTTTTATCATTCAACAAAAGATTAGCCGCCTTGATATCCCTATGTATGACACCTTGATCGTGCAGGTATTTAAGTCCTTGCAATGTTTGTATGATGTATTTTTTAGCTTGTGGTTCGGGAAGATATCCTGTAGGTTGCAATTTGATTAGATCTCTAAGTGATCCGTTTGAACAATATTCTAGAAGTAGGTATAGTTTATATTTTTTTTGTATGAATCCATAATATTTGACTATGTTTTCATTTTTCAAATTTTTTAGAAGATCGATTTCACACATTTGATCACTAAGCATTTCGTCATCTTCAAAGTTTATAATTTTTATGGCTAATTCTTTATTATTGATTTTATTAAGTGCTCTGTAGACTACTCCATATGCGCCATGTCCTATTTTATTGAGCAACTGGTATTCTATTTTTGTATGAGGTTTCTTTTTCTCCCGAGGAAGTACCTGTGGCTCCACCTCTGTCATACTCGTTGTTTTTTTACTGTGTCTTTGTTCTTTGTCCTTTGTCCTTTGTCTTTGTTCTTTGTTCTTTGTTCTTTGTATGTTACAACTCTTGAATTTAACAATCAATGTTTTTTTACAAAAACCGACCGAATTTGATAAAACTTCACAACAAGAGAAGAAAAGAAGGAAAGAGATACCAAGTGATGAAGGATAAGATAAGAATATTAACTAAAAATGAATTAAATGAGTATTATCAACAAAAGACTCAACGAAAATCAATAATACTATCTCAAAGATCCAGGAAACTTGGATCTTATTATACCAAAAAAGAAGTTGTTCAGAGGACAAAAATAGTTTATAAACCTTTCCATAAACCTAAACTTCCTCTCAAAAGTAACGATAGTATTATTCCTGATAATGACAATGATTGTGATAAGAGCACATCTAGTCGAGGCGCTTTGCGAGAACAAGGACCTTCAATAAATGGCTATCGAGTATTGTTTTTTGACGACAAGGAAAAACAGACCAATAGTACATTGGAACAAACAGTATCAATGTATCTTAATAAATTATACATCAGCGAAGATGTTTTCAAAGAATCAATCAATCAAGATCCTGAAAAGTTACAAATATTGAAGAAATTACGTATTTTATTACATCCAGATAAACATCTTAAAGTAGACCTCATCAAATATACACATTTTTTCCAATTAGTGGATAACTTGTACAAATCAATGACTGAGTAGTTTTATATTACATAGATGGATAGATATATATATATATATATATATTATTTTCAATCTTTAGGAGTTGTGGCATTATCTTTTTCTTCATCATCTTCATCTTCTTCTGATTCTTCAATGTCTTCTGACTCGTCAACATCTTCTTCTTCTTCTTCTTCAATGTCTTCTTCTTCTTCTTCTTCTTCCTCGTCAACATCTTCTTCATCCTCTTCTTCTTCCGCTTGGTCATCTTTCTCTTCCTCTTCTTCCTCTGCCTCATCAACTCCTAACTTTCTTTTTTTAGACAACTGCTCATCATCTTCTTGCACATTTTCCTCTTTTAATTCATCAGAATCTTCATTATCCCATACTATATTAAATCTTGTAACTCTTGGTTTTTCTGCTAAAACGTTTCTAACAACTTTTTGTACATCAACTTTTTTAGGAGGTTCCAATTTCATTTCTTCATTATCATATTCATTATTAACATAATAACCAACTCTAACGAATTCTCTTGAATCATATGAACATGAAAGCAGTATAACAGTCACGGAAACAAGTTCATTATTTGGAATCAGTTCAGGGGATGGAGGGTCTGCTACAAATTTGAATTTGTTGATCCCAACTGGGATAGGTCCAACAAGAATAGAGTCTAATTCTTGATCATGTTCCAGTGATTTAGATGATCCAACGTATGTTAATTTCCATTCTAAATCTTTTGAAAGTTGATCTAAACATTCAAAAGTGATTTCAAATTCATAAGGATCCGTGAATTTGCATGGATTGTTTAATACATCTATATTTAGCAAAGAGATAACTGACATGGTTGGTTTGATGAGTGCGTGTTTGTACTGTGTTTTTCGTTATATATTGTTGTTTAGCAAGAGAAAATTTGGAAATGGTTTTTAACACCAACAAAACAATGCAAAAACACGCGTTTGGGTTGTCCGAGCAATGTGTGTTGTCCGAACTACTGCTTCGGAGTAATCTCTCCCTTTCCACGCTGTCACGTGCGTGCTGTGATAAAAAACAACCCCAAAAAAAAAAAAATATAATTACCGCAAGATCTCGGCATTTGGATTAAAAAATGGAAATTCTTTCTTTTTTTTGTATAATGAACTGTGAGTAATTTGGTATATTTCTTTTTTTTTCTCAGATGAAAAGGTAGAGCTTTCACTTTTTTTAAAACTGAATCTAATTAGATTTACAAAAAAGTTTATAATTTAATATTGAAGTCCCAAATAGGAAGTCAGTGGGGTTTTTTTTTTTTTCAAGAACAAATATTGTCTACAATAAAATACAGATATAAACGTAACATTTCTTTTTTCTATTTTAGATATTTTGTATTTTGTGTGTGAATAATTATATTGCGCCACACTATTAATACACTTACTATACTTAATTAGGAAAAGTAATAAAAAGAAAAGAAAAGTTCGTTTAAATTTGTATGGAATGTACAGATCGATCTATGTAATATTACTGTCAAATTATGGAAATTAGATCTTGATTTGACCGAATAAATAATGACAACTATTATTTGAAATCAAATATATAAATATATATATATATAAAGAGAGCCAGTGTATTAAAGAATTGAAATATCAAATAAACAGAAATACTAAAAAACCAACTAATAATTAGATTCATTAACTAAAACACTCAATAAGAAGTTGTTTTTAAAGTCACTCATTCAATTAATATCAAATCTATTATATTTTCCATTATCTGTTTAATTTGAATAAATACTAAAGAACAAAAAGCAAAGATAGAAAAAAAAAAAAAAAAAAAAAAATGAATTCGTTAACTCTATTAAGTCTGTTATCTGCTGTTGCTGTTGCTGCTCCTGTTCACAAACATGGTAAAAAAGATGTTGTTGATGCTCCTTACACTGTTGTAGAATATGTCAATGCTGACGATGGTCAAGTATACTCTACTTCCACCATTTCTGATGCTCCTGCTACTACCACTGCGGTCATTAATGCTGCTGATGTTGTAAATTACAATGCTGTCATTGCCACTTCTTCTCCTTCTTCTTCTGCAGACGTTGTTGAAAACAACGATGTTGTTGCCACTTCTGTTTCTGCTACTGCTGCTGCCACTACTGAAGAAGCTGCTTCTACCACTGAAGTTTCTTCTTCCTCTGCCAGCTCAACTGACAGTTCTTCCTCTTCCTCGTCCTCTACTAACTCGTACGGAGATCTATCAAATTTTGTCAATCCTACTGAAAAATTTGTTGATGGTACAATCAAATGTTCTGATTTCCCACAGGGACAAGGTGTTGTTTCATTGCCTTGGGTTGGTTTACAAAATTGGGCTTCTATCATGAATTTGAATGGGGATACTTCTTTCACATGTGACGAAGGGTATTACTGTTCTTATGCATGTCAATCTGGTATGTCCAAGACTCAATGGCCTTCAGAACAACCTTCTGATGGTAGAACCGTTGGTGGGTTGTTATGTGGTTCGGATGGGTATCTGTATAGATCTAACCAAGATTCTGATTATCTATGTCAGTGGGATGTTCAAGCTGCTTTTGTTAAATCCAGTGTCGATAAAGATATTGCTATTTGTAGAACTGATTATCCAGGTTCAGAAAGTATGGTTGCTCCAACTTTATTGAAAGCTGATGATTCTTCTGAAGGTCTACCATTGAGTGTCGTTGAAAGTAGTACATATTTCCAATGGCAGGGGAAACCTACCTCTTCTCAATACTATGCTAACAATGCCGGTATTTCTGTGGAGGATGGGTGTATCTGGGGGGATGCCTCGGGAACTGTTGGGAACTGGGCTCCATTGGTTATTGGATCTGGAAAATCAAACGGTGTTACATATCTGTCATTGATTCCAAACCCAAATAACAAAAACGCTCCAAACTACAATGTGGAAATCATTGGAAGAGACGGCTCTTCTACAGTGGGAGCTTGTTCTTATAAAAACGGTGTCTTTTCAGGAAGCACCCAAGACGGTTGTACATTTAGTGTTTCTTCAGGTATTGCCGATATTGTTTTCTCTTAAACTCACTTTTTTATTTGCTTTATCATTACATTCGCTTTATTACATTCGCTTTTTTCAAAATATATATATAAATTGTATAGTTGTAACAATATTATCTAGTTTTCTCTTAAAAAAAAAAATATAGACAACAGACACAGGAACAGAACCACCAAGAATGTTTATTAGAAATTTCGTCAAGACTGTGGGCCAGCGGAGGATGTATCCACGGGTTCCTAGGACCCAGTTCAACAAGAGCAGTTATAGCAACAGTGAACCCCAGGGGAGTCTTGCCGCATACAGGGCCATGGACTCGCGGATCTTCACTGAACCAACAATCGTCATCCACAGAGAACTAGAAATGATGAATGTGTTTCTTGGATACGAGCAGCTCAACAGGTACACTGTGTGCGACGTGCAGGGAAACGTCTTGGGAAAGATCGAGGAAGACGACTCCAACAGCATCGCTGGGTTTGTCAAGAGACAAGCACTCCGGACCCGCAGGCCGTTTGCATGCCATCTCTGGGACACGACTCCCTCGGGAAATGCAGCAGTACCCCTAGGAACAATACATAGAGGGCTCAAGTTGATCAACTCACACACCCAGTTCTGTATTGAAAACACTCCTGTGGCAGAATCCAAACAGGTTTGGGCCCCACTAAGAAGAAAATACGATTTGTACAGTTGTGATAGTTCTAATACGCTCCCAACAGAAAGCACACCGGAATTGAGTCAATTTGGAAAAATCGATTCTCCGTTTCTTTCGTGGGAGTTCAAAATACACAACGAAAAAGGCCTCATAACCAGTGCCATTGACCGGTCGTTCACTGGGTTTGGCCGTGAAATCTTTACCGACATGGGGATCTACATCTTGCGCATGGACCCGCAACTCAGCTTTAACAACGTGGTCTCTCCGGACCTGCTTGCTTACAAAAACACTCTTTCCTTCACCCAGCGGTGTGCCATGATTGCTGCCTGTGTCAGCATAGACTTTGATTATTTCAGCAGACACTCTCAAGGTATGGTTACAACAAACTCATATGATTGAATTATTATTTATTTTTTTATTTTTTTACATATTGTAGATAAATAGGTGTATATAAAACTATAGCTATATATTACTATTTTGCAACTGTTGGGTTAAAAATACCACTCAAAACCAAGGAAGGTTCGCTGATTTTGTTATGAGAGTAAGAAAGAGTAGCAACACCACCGGCATCCAACATCAACCATGGATTGTCGTTCAAATAAAAGAATTTTTCCAACGCAACAAATGGAACATCGGTTTGAGCCTCTTCCTCAGTAACATTTTCCAACTTGACGAAATTGGTTTTGGCAGGATACAAAGATGAAACTTTCTCTTTCAAGACAATCCCATTTTCATAATTGCACATAAACCACAAAGAGGCAAAATATCTCAATGTGTGACCATGAGCGAAAACCAAAACATCGCAATCTTTACCCTGGTTTTGATAAACAGATTGTAAATGTTGAATTCTGGCAATGACATGAGATAATCTACAACCGATCTCCTGTGTGGTTTCCCCGTTTTCACAACCGTCTCTCCAGATGTTCCATGGTCTGGCAACATCCAAGTTTCTCGAGTGTCTCAAAGCAATGATCTCATGAGTCAATTTCCCTTCATAATCACCATATTCCCATTCTCTTAGATCGTTATCCACAATAACTCTAACATTTTTTCTTTGTTCTTGTGGAATTTTCGACAAGAAAATGTCTTTAGTATGTGTAGCTCTGTCTCTTGGAGAAGTGAAAATATATGTGATCTTGGCAGGATCCATGTAAGATGGAGACTGAGGATCTTGGAACAATGCATCTGCAGTGGCTTCCACTTGTTTAACACCGTATGGGGTCAATGGGATTTCAGAAAGACCGGTAAAATTACCGTTTTTGCTCCATTCAGTTTGACCGTGTCTCACAATGACACATTTGGGGGTAGAACTCATTTTTGTTTGGTTTTCTTGTCATCCTTGCTATTTTCTCGAACAATTTTATAAAAGTTTATTAATAATCACGACATCTTTTTTCAATCTCCTGTGAGATCTCACTTGATTGCGTGAAATAAATTTTTTTCTTTTTTTGCCTGTTTCGGGAAAGGAGAAATATTCCAGATATAACCGATCTTGACTTGGGTGAGAAGAGATGGATCTCAACTTTGTAGTGTAATGAGTTGATCAGGATTACTTTTTGGTTTGTGGTTAAGAAGTAAAGATTTTCTGATAAGAAATTTTCTCTTTATTATCAAAAAACTTAAAATAGTAGTTGACTGTTCTTAGTTAGGCATGCTATGTTGAAACAGCCTTGTTCTATTAAAACTCCAACTCTTTAAATTCACCTACTACATGGTATATTATTTATGTTTACGCGTTTTTTAACGAAAAAGAATTAAATCACTTTCCCTTTATATAATGCCTTTTTTTGTCTATTAAACAATCCATTACCCTTGTTAACATTCTTCCTATCCCTGTAGCATAAATAATTCTAAGAGTTTCAAAATGACAATTTTATGAAGGAAACTATTAGTAACTTTTAATTGTGCATGTGACTATGACTCAACTTTCTTGAGGTATAAATCGGGCATCTACTGTATAGCAAGCATAGCATGGTTTAAACTTACAAAGCATTTGTTATATACCTTGTTCTTCAGTAGTCTTTTTAAGTTTAAAAGTTCAAGACTTTGTGGCTATTTCATTGTGCTGTGTCAGATTTCAAGAGTTCAAGAGGCAATGTCAGCACGGCTAAAATACATACTGGTGCTCTAAACCTACTTATCTGGCAGCTGAGAAATATAATTGCTGTACCGATGTATCACAAATCTCTGATAACATACAACTGAACATAAGTAGTGAAATACCGGTACCTTTCGGAGGCATTCATACATTAATTAAAACACTTCGGTCTTCTGTGTATTGTTTTTAATTTCCGGACAAACAGTCCGAATTAATCATTCAACTTTCCCATGGTTTTTATCAATTCACTTAATTTGTTTTTGCAACAGGTACATTTCCGACTTTAGCTTTGAGCCAAAGGACAATTCTATGCTAGTTTTTATTTCTTCTCAAATACCCCACAAAAACCATTTGAAAGATTGGGGGGGGAACGTTTAATTGATAACCGTTCAAAAGCTACAAAGATTAAAATATCACTGATCAATAGTTTCTGCAAAATTGGGGTTTTGTGCATTGACGCCAATGTTTTTTGTGAAAACATACGATTTTTATTATAAGCCCGATAATTTATTAAAAGAGTGCAGCTCATCAGCATTGACACAAGAGTTATAATAAATTAAAGAATACTTTGACTGAATAAAAGCTAATCTTAAAAACAAATCACATTCAGAGTAAAAACTGAACGATAGAGTTGCCAGCGAATAAATATGAAGTTCCAAAATATAAACAATCTCTTGATCTTAATCAATCTATTTCTATAAAGTTTCTGTGTACAAAAAATACTTACTGTTTTGGCTTTTTTGAAAGTTCGGACAGCCTGTTCAACATCAGTTGTTGTTGATTAAATTTGAATAGTTCATTGGTAGAAGGCGTTGGATTTTGAAAATGTCCGTTCATTTCCATTAAATCGGGCTTTTTATTGGTATTTTCACCATTTGTTATTCCATTACTCAGTCCTAGATGAAGCTGTCCTGAGGAATGCAAAGCCATTGAGTTGTCATGAAAAAAAGACTGTTTAAGGAAGTGTTTATTGTTTTGTACTGGACAACTAAAAGGAAATAAAGAAGTTTTATGATTAGCAGATGGAGAAGGTAGTAATTGTCCATTTGCATGATAATTATTGGGGAGCACAAGTGGTGGAAATAATGGGGTAAAAATTGATGGAAGTTGCTGCTGCGGTGCAAGCATAGAAAAATTATTAGTGCTGGTATATGCATATTTCGACTGTTTAGCTGCTGTTGTTGTTGTTAATGTTGTTTTCTGTGGAGAAAATTCTTTACAAGGTGCAAAGTTGTTTGCAATGCTACCATTTGACGATTCTCTTGAATTGGAACTTTCGATAGCACCAACAGGCGACTCTAGCAATTTTGGCTCTTTAGAAACATAAAGGTCAGACGACACGTCCAAATCACTATTAGGAACGTTACTGTTATCATTGGTTTTTGATGTGTTCAAAGGTTGTGTAGAAGGACAAGCTAAATACTGAATATCATTTTCAAATAGTGGAAACATTAATTTCAAAGTTTTCTCAGATTTTGCAATTTTTTGGGCTCTTTCAAATGGAACCCAAATACCTCTTAAATCCATTGCGCCTACTTTAATAATTTTCTTTATTGGTTCTTTTTTCAAGATTCCGTCTCTTTTACTACGTTTAATTTTGGACGCATTTAATAATTTTGTAGCATTGATCATATCGTTGTCTGCTCTTCTTAGAACATTGACTCCATTAACTTTTATTTGATAACACAAAGTACTTTCGTCTTCCCAATAAGTCAACATAATTGTTGTATTACGATTACTCTGTGGTTTTTTAATAGTTTTGGAAATTAAATTTTTAGTTAAATTTCTTGATTTTGCCTTGTATGGTGGTGTGCAAGCAATTAAACATTTCAAATTTTTGTAATTGTTAGTTACACCAGTTGGATGGTGCTTTTGATTGAAAATACTTTTGTTAAATGTAGTGGATTGAACATCCTCACTGTTATTAATATCTGTTGTATCAAAGAAAATGGTTTTTAAAGAAGGCAGTTCAATAGCATTTGGAAGACTTTGTTTCCCATATATAAATGAAGGCAACGATTGATTCTCCTTAGTATTAGTGTGTTGCATTGCAAAAGATTTATTGGAGAGATAATATAATATTTTTTTTTATTCTCTTTGACAAATTCAAATATTTTTGCCAATTTCAAAAAAACTACATAAAACTCTAATTCGTTTTAAAGTTATATTTATATATATATATATATATAATCCATGGCTTTAATGCCTCCTTGTATAGCTTCTGTGTTTTTTTTTTGTTTTTTTTTTATTCTTCAAGTCTGGATTAAAGAACGTTTCCACATGTTTTGAACTATTATATGTAATTTCTGAAATAAAACAATAGAAATTGTATTTGGTGGGCATTCTTAAAAAGATTTTCAAAACAAAAGAACAAAGG
Organism: Hanseniaspora taiwanica (nom. inval.); assembly: GCA_030580555.1. Classification (NCBI taxonomy): domain Eukaryota; kingdom Fungi; phylum Ascomycota; class Saccharomycetes; order Saccharomycodales; family Saccharomycodaceae; genus Hanseniaspora; species Hanseniaspora taiwanica (nom. inval.). The sequence continues at coordinate 52,538 of JAKTSY010000018.1, read as the reverse complement.
AGAGTGAGCGATAATATTTAGAGAATGTTAAACAAAGAAAATAATTGCAATCAATTTAACCAAGAGTTGACTTTATTATGTATAATTTAATGACTCCGTTCATTTATTCTCACTCCTGCCCTGCTGCGTGTTTTTTATTTTAACTCAATAGACATTTTAATAATCGAAACAGGATATAAAGATAAGATAAAAGGCTTTGGCTAAGAGTTACAAAACAACAATAAGAAAATAAATAAATATGAAATTAGACAAGACCGTACAAAAATAAGCATGATAAATATCATCTTGCAACAATAGAAAGCAATCATTACTCTAATTTCAATAAAACAGTACAAGTCTACTACTCTTCAAACTAGAACGAAAACATAAAAGGTCATACTCAAATGAATAATTATTTATTCGAATGATTTAATGGGAACAATACAATGGAATTTAAACTATCTGCTTGTTTGTTTGTTTTTTTTTCCTTGATAGTTCTCACACAATGAATCATTCAAAAATTCAAAAGCATGTTGAAACAATAACGTACATCAACAATTTCTTATTTTTCATACTTAACTTAATCATTAATCATGCATGAGTTTAAACACGAATGAGGAAAGTGAAATGTAAACAAGGGGAATTTTTTAACACAAAAAGAAAAAAAACAAAAAAAACAGAAAAAAAAGAAAATAAAAGAATAAACTTGACTTCTTATTTATCATTTCCTTTGCTGTTATACGATAATTTTCAAGAAAGGTTTTTTGTGTTGAGGCAGAGATTTAATTGAATCAAACGCCGTTTTCTGTTATATTGGTACCGTTATTACTAAGTTAATCATCAAATCTATACACTAAATTTGTATTTACTACGATTAATTCTATGAGATTTTTCTATTTATTTAGACTTTTCGATATTAGAAAGAAAAGGGGAAAGTCATTAGATCTACAAGCAAATAAGGATAAATAGATATAATGGAAAACAGTATATCTTAGGGAAATATTCGCTTAACGAGTAGTATGAGTTTTGAGGTTCATTATTAATTTGTTTTTAGAGATATTTATTGAAAATAAAAAGCGACACAAGGTTGAGGGTATACGTACATATAAAAAAAAAAGAAATCATGTTTATAATAGAAGCTGTTGTGTAAAGTTGGTCCTAAATGATACTGTTATTGGTTTTAAGGTCCGATATGGCAAAACAAGACGGCTAGCAGGTTTCTATGAAACTGAGACTTTACAGGATTGTTCGAGTTAATTTGATCAATCTAAGGACATATGGTTGCTCAGACAGTTGTCAATTTCAGAACTACACACCAATAATGTATCTCTGTAACTTAGATTTAAAAACCCTCCTCTCTTGTTTTCCTTAAGGCTAGACAAACATAAAAACTGCAAAGTAATCAGCTCACTTTAAATGACTTTTGGTGCTCCGTGTGTTAATTAGTATACCAACTTGTAGAAAGCACGTGCTATAAGTATAAAGGATTTATACTGCTTCTCAGCACAATTGAGAACACAATTTCAGTACATGATAAGAGCAAGTTTGCGAGAAAGGTAATATAGCCTCATGTTGCAAATTAGCTATTAAGCACTAACAGTAAGCAGACAGGAAAGTGGCACGCGTGGCTAGTTGTAACGATATCTCAATTTTATTAAGCTTAAAGAAACAAGATAAGAGGAATTTGTATATGAACGAAAACTCTCGTCGTTATACGTGCAGTTTCGCCAGTGTTTCCTATCTTTATACCTTTAAACCATTATACTGAAGAAGACTATAAAAAAAAAATATTCTCAAAATCTCCAACACTCTACATTGAACATGAAATTTTGGACCATCGTAATTCAATCCTTATGTACATATAAATATGTGAACTTTAATGCCTTCTGTTTTTGTTGATCTAGCACTTTTTACTGTCTAAAGCATACAAGAATTATGGCAATTTGGCCGAGTGGTTAAGGCGTAAGATTAGAAATCTTTTGGGCTCTGCCCGCGTAGGTTCGAATCCTGCAGTTGTCGTCATATCTTTTTTTGCATTTTTTTTTGTTTGTCTTTTTTATACTTTTCTTTTCCCGTATGCAAGAATGTGGGTTTTTTTTTTTTTTTTTTTCAATTTTTAATATTTGATTCGATCGATGTTTGTTTGTTGTTAGTTAGTTTCATAATTAATATTTTGTTAAAGACACGTATTTACTGTTAAATTGTAAATTTGATTCCATCTGTAATATAATAATTATTGACTTCTGAATCCAATGTGTTCAGACGTCTTTTTTCTACGAAATATAAACTAATTGATCAAAACTGAAGAAGAAACAAACAAACGGGATTGTTCGTCATGTTTTCAAGGAAATCAAGTGTTGGGTTGACCGATGGGTTGCCAATTAGCTCATCTCCTTCTGTTTCAAGTAAACCGAGCATGGATAACTTGAGAGGAGGAGGAGATCTTAGTAGAAAGACAAGTTTTGCTGATTTGAATTATAAAAAACCAAGACATTACACTTCTCAACAATACTCTGCCGGTAATGGAGAGCGTACAAACTCATCATCTTCCCTTGCCAATGATTCAATGGGAACACCAGGGTTATCAAGAAAATCCAGTATAAACGACTTTGGTAATAGAATACTTAGTCAGCATAAAGAAAGAAAAAATGAAAAATATTTAGAAAAGGAAATTGCTAGATTTAATAATAAATACAGAATGAATTCATCTTCATCACATTCAAAAAAAAAATCTCCAACCAGTATCATTAGAAAATCTTCTAAAAGAATACTAAGTGAAATTTCTGTAACTTCTTTCAAAAAAAGTGGTAAATTCAAAAAAATTTGCCTCATTTTAGTTGCCTGTTTGTTTTTTTACCAGTTTGTATGGAAATTAATTATTGGAAGTAGTAATAACAAGTTTAATAGTTCATTTCAATTCAAATCCCATTCTGTCGATGAAATCCCATTGAGTGAACGATTATTCAATTCAAATCAAAAACAAGTATCCAAAATTCAAAATGATAAGTTTAGATTGAGTATACCATTTCTGGATACAGTTTACAATAATTACAAAGTAGGTGGACATCCTTTGGTAAAAAATAAAGATTACGTCAGAATGATTCAAAAGGGAGAAGTTGGGAAACACAGTATTCTATTAAGTAAAGAAAAATTACCAAACGATTTTGAAATCCAAATTTCGATGGTTTTGGAACCAGGTAATCATAAAATTACAGATTCCAAGAAACCAGGTGATGGTATTAATTTTTTTTTCACAAAACTTACTCAATTCTTAGATGTTGATCCAACTTCATATTCACAAAGACAATTTATGATCCAAAATGATAATATCGATCCGAAAAATATGGATCTAATGGGTATTCCTAAAAATATTCCTTCTGAATCTTTAGTTCTAGATTTTTTGAATAATGCTAAAATTAGTGATAAAAAAGATACAAAATGGGATCAAATTGAAACTCCTCATTTAAGTTTATTAAGTACAGTTCCAGGAAATGATTATAATTTCCATGATGATGGGGTTTCAAATGCACACGATATCGTTAAATTAAGTTCTCAATTATTGTACACGGAAAGAGGTACCGCAGAGATTCCAAAAGAGATTAAATTGAGAATTATTAAAATTTCAAATATATTGTTTAAAATAGACATTGATTATACTGGGTTTGGATTCAGTTGGTTAGAATTATTAAGATTTGAAAAATTCGGCGATAAATTTCCTAATTTATCACAAGGAGATGTTCATTTTGGTATTTCTGCTCTAAATGGTGATCAAACCGCAAATTTCCAAATTAATAAATTACAATGTTTCAATTATGTATGGGACAATCCGAGTGAGACTAATCCAAATATCAAGATTGAAGACATCTTGGAGATGTACAGAAGAGAATATGATGTTTTAGAAATCGATGGATGGTTTGATATTAAATCTTTATACAGAAAATCAGGACTTCTTCCAAGAGAACTAAATGAAGCAGAGCAAAAAGAGTATTTGAAAAAAAAAACACAAAACAGTAAATCGAAACCTCTGGAAAAGAAAAAAGTATCAAACAACAAACCTTTACAACAATTTGACAAAAAAAAGAGAACCCTAGTTGGAAAATTGCTACTTTTCACATGGATCACATTGGTATGTGGGGTCGTATTGTATGTTATTTCACTTTATTTGAGAGTGCAAAAGAAAAAATTCAAAACTAAAAGATCTGCCTCTAATAGTTTGCTGTGAAACACTCATATATATGTTATGTTATGTTATTTTTTTTATTTATTTAATTTTTTTTATACAAGCTGTAAACTAAATTACACACTAACTTCATAGGTCCAAGTTTGCTTCTTAACACCAAGCAATTTATTCAAGACGAACTGGTTTTCCAAGTTTTCAATCTTGGTCATTTTGAATCCAGTTTGTTCTAATGCTTTTTTCAAGAAAATATTGTATTGGTGGATTGGTATAGTGATTGTAGCTTTTTTAACATTAGTAGTTTTCAAAACATCTTTTGTTCTCAAAATACTCCACTGTAGCAAATCTTCCAAAATTCCACTTTCCAAATAAACTTTTCTGGCACCAATGGATGTGATGTTAACAGCCACGGGTTTCTCTTTCTGTTCTTCTTCATCTTCTGTAATCAATTTAGTATCAATAACAACCATGGCAATTGGAGCATCTCTGTACAAAATAATATTACAGTTGTTCAAAGTAACGACTTGACTCACAATTTTTTTATCCAAATTAGCTAATTTTTCTAAATTGACTTGAAAAACTTCTTCACCTTTTAATTCTTCTACATTAGCAATTTTGTCACCATAGTACATTTTAACAAATCTTGTAAACAATTGGAAAATTAAAGTTAAAGAAACGGAAAAAACAATCAATGAAGTTAACAAAGATCTTTTATTTAAAGCATAAACTTCTGCAACATATTGAGGAACACTGTGGAATTGTATTGGCCAGTGGTATGATCTTTTGATATGCAAAACAGTCATCAAAAACACAGAAATGCTCACAAGAGGATGCCAAAACACATATTTGTAACCGTGCGATTCGTCTTGTTTCAAAAAATCACCAGCAAGATTCAAAGCAGCTGTGGCGTATTCTGGTTTCAATTGCGAGCTGAAAATCGTTGGAGGTTGGTCTTTGTCCAAAGGTTGGTTCAAATCAACTTCTACCTGAGAAAAACTTTTTTCAGTGACAATCCCATTTCTTTTCAATTCAGCTTTGTAACTCTCGTCACTTTTTGCTGTCTGTTTTTTCTCTTCTTGCTTTCTATTTCTTACACCCATCTTCTATGTCTACTGGTAATATCTTTTGAGCTTTTTCCTTACTAGTTACACATGACAAATATCATCCATATATATGTTTACTTATATACCAACGAACATCATCGCTAACGTTTAAAAATTATTATTCAGCCACCGCATCCAAATTTAAGATTGCTTAACGATTCGAATTTGTTTGGTGTGGAAATTAATTTTTAAAATTATTATAAATTCGGGTTTTCTAATCATCATCTGCACCTATCCTTGGGCATGTGACTTTTTTGGAAAATTAAAGTCATCTTAAAGCCCACGTGGGAGTGATCTCTAATTTGGAAGAACAGAGAACAGGAAAGAAGGCAATTCGATGGCCGTTGGAATTACAAGTAAAAACAAAAAACAAATACAACGGCATCTCTGGTGAATCAAAGAGTGGCGTGGTTTGATGGACTCCCCATTGTGTATGACTGCGACAAGGATGAAGAAAAAGAAGTTGGACTTGTCGGAGTATTTGTTGTTGTAGTAGTAGTAGTGGTGGACGTTGATGGAATGGTTGCTGTTGTTGGTGCAGACCCATTATGCGAGTTGCTGTGGGCGGCACTGGTGTTGGTGTTGCTGTTCCAACCAAGACTCGTGTTTGCAGTGTTGTTCTGGGCACTACTGGCCAGCCCGCTAAACACAGACCCTGTGCCTGTTGCCATTGGCTGGTAGTTCAAGAAACTTTGGGATGCAATCGACATCGAGGTGACCGTTTGTGCTCTGTTGCGGTCCATGATGCTTGCAGGAGGGATCCCTATGATACTAGAATTGATCGTGTCGTTGTTGGAAGCAACTGTGGCATTTGAAGTCGACTTGATGGAGTGTGTGTCGTGAAACGCATTCTGGGTGGGCTGCGGTGCGTGTATGATCGAGCCAACGTCGTCTTGCTGCTGCTGCTGCTGCTGCTGCTGCTGCGTGCGTGATGATAGTGGTGGCAAGTGTGCCGTACTGTATTCGCTCTTCCTTGTTTTTATCGATATAACCCCAGTAGTGCTGAAATTGTCAGAGTAGTTGTCCACTGAACTCTGACAAGACTCTTGGTCAGAGTAAGCCCCTGTTGCATCGTATGTGCTCTCTTGGGGATTTTCCAAAATATGTGGCTCAGTTTTTTTAATCGACTGTGCAGGGATGTTGTTTTTGTTTTTCTTCTTCTTATCTTTTTGACTTTCCCTATCTACGGCAATTTCTTGTTTCACTTTATTTTCTGGTTTGTTGGCTTTCCGAGAAGCAGTGGTATGTACACCCATAGACTGTTTATCTCTATGTCTCGAGTTGTTGTCATTTGAAGTTGTTTGAGACTGCATGATCCTCTTTACCCAGTAAGAGATCTTCTTTCTCTTGTCTACATTAGGAGAACTGTGTTGTTCTTGTTGCTCTGTACTACGGCGTTGTTGTTGTTGTTGTTGTTGTTGTTGTTGTGATTCGTTTGATTTATCCATTCTTGTGTCTTTCTCCATCTTCTTTTGTATAGGTGTAAATATATTTACGTGGTTGTTATTTATAGCCACATAGTGATTCCTCACATGGTTTTCAAAAATAGCCGTAGTAGTTTGTTTTTTTACCCGCCTAGCATAAATTGTCGTAGTAGCGTCTTATATAGCTTATCTTTTACCTGATTAGGAAAGAATAAAAGATAAGAAGGGTTTTCACGAGCAAGCAGCAGCAAGAGCCAAAAGGTTGAATTATAAAGTTATGTATATGTAATTATGCAAGAACCCCCCCGTGTTTAAGATTGTTTGCATTCAGGAGGCTGTGTCTTTTCCACATTAGCGAAATCATCTTGTTCGTCTTCGTCTTCGTCTCCTTCTTCTTCGTCTTCGTCATATTCTTCGTCATCTTCATCGTCATCGCCCTCTTCAATCCCATCTTCGGTCATTTCAAACTCAAGAGCAACTCCAGTAAACCAATCAACTGCTCTAGGAATCAATTTATCTTTGAATTCTTCACCAAGAGCATAATCCAAAGCCAATCTACTTTCCAATTCTTCGTCACCTTCATCAACACTTTCATCAATATCTTCGCCATCTTTTGATGGAATCTTTGGAGGATCAAAGAAGTTAAAGAATGATTCAACTGGAATGATTTTTTTAATTTCTCTAATTTTTTTAGTTTTCTTATTTCTTTGTTTTTGAATTTCAATTTCTACTGTAACATTACTTTCTGGTGAGATCCATTCGATTTCACAACCTGTAGCATGATCATATATGAAATCACCTGAATAACCTAAATCTTTTTGATAATAATATGTTTTAGTTAATTTAGAATTTTTAAACAATGATTTAGTGGCATCTTTGTTAAATGTGAAATCCAATTGAAATCCTAGTTCATTTTCTAGATATTTCAATTCAACATTTTCTAAATGTTCCAAGATAACTGCATCCCTATCTGTAATAGTTTGTGAAACAGTTGGCAAATTATCAAAAGCAGTCAACCAAAATGCTGGAATACCTTTTTCCTCATTGTTTTCATCATCATCATCTTCTTCTTCTTCATCATCGTCTTCATCATCTTCTTCAGTATCACCACCTAGTTCTCTTTCGATGGCCTTACCTTTAAGAACTTCTTCTTTTGTTGGCTCAACTTTCCCACTAATGATATCACATCTTCTATTAAAAATTTCACCATAAACATCATTAATGTATTTTTTCTCTAACTCAAATAATTCTTGTTGGAATTTTTTCTCTCTTTGCATTAATCCATCTTGTAGATAATTTAATGAATATATTTTATTTTTAATTTTAATTGGTAATGATTGTAAATATCCACTATCTTTACCAACCAATCCGTTGAATTTATCTTGGATGGTTTGTAATAATGCTTCTTTCCCATACATTCCAAGATCTTGACTGTCTTCGCTATCTTCGCTATCGTCATTGTCTTGACTATCTTGATTGTCATCATCATCATCATCATCATTATTATTATTCTTTTTTTCATCATCAACATCGTCAATAGTCAAATCTTTTAAAGAGATATCTTCAATCTTTCTAGGTTTGGTAGTTCTAGCAGTATCATCTTCAGCATCGGAAGCATCGGCAGCATTCGGAGATTTAGCTTGCTTCATATAATTTGTTGAAGAATTTGAGGGAGTATTGTGTGGAGTAGGAGCATTAGCAATTTTGAAATCTTTTTGATTTCTATTAGGAATGGGATTACTTCCTGACATTGTGTGGGGTGAGTATGTTGTTTGGGAATTCTTTCTTATTTTTGTTAATAATTAATTGAATGTGTTAATAAGAATAATAATAAATTTGGTAGCACAAGTAAATACCCACGGTGTCACTAATTAATAATCCCGGTCGTTTCATTTCAAGAGAAAAAAAAAAAAAAGAAAAGACTATCACGTAACAAAATAAAAGAGAGAGGGTAATGGATTTGGGAAATACTCGGTGTTATCTCTATATAAACTGTTTAGTCAATTGACTGATCAAGTGTTTTTAGAGTTGTTATAGTTTTTATTATTATTACATAATAATATTTAACGAGTTTGAGTGAAACAATACCTGATTGACATGTATATATATTCAAAATCTCTCTCTTTCTGTGCGTTTCTCTGAAAAGATTACTAAAAGAATCTCGGTTTTCGGTCTTATTTGTATTTTGTATTTGTATTTATCTTATTTCAGAGTTTTACCAATCGATGTTCGGGGTACTTTAATCCCGAATGTAAACGCCGTTGCTTTTTTTATAAAATCCGGTTACACAGAATTGACTTTTTCTTGGTAAATTTCTTGATAACCTCTGTTTCCATTATATAAAAGCATACTGATAAGATGTGAGAAAAGTGAAGTACACACAAAAAAAACCCTTCCCAAAAAAGCACCAAGATGGGCATTTTCAACAGAATCAAGAACAACATTACAAGAGGAGGTAAAAACCAAACCGATGAATTGACTGTAGAGGATCTTGCAGAGATATCATCTTGTGTTGATGTTTGTAACGATAATACGTGTGAATCATTTGGTGATGAGGAATATTTGAAAGAGGAGAAGTTATGGGAATCCATTTCAAAAGATTCCGATTCGAAATTGTATGGGTCTGCGAAAAAAAGTGATTTACAAATAATCATCCCCACAAATAAAACAGATTGGAAACATGATGCATTGAGTGAATCTTTTACCAAAAACAGTGTTCCTTACCAAGTCAGTAAGTTTATTGATTCTCTTGGTGGTTTCAAAGAAGAGAAAGCATTCAAAGTGAGTGCAAACTGTAGTTCGTTGCCCATTGATAACATTATGGATATGGAATGTGTTAGATTAGAAAAAGGTGATTTATTGTTGTTACCTTATTTTATATGGATTAAAAATATCAAATATGATGAAATCTCTTTGAAGTTGAGTAAAATAGTGGGTCTTTTGGAGAAACAATTGGCTAATGCAAAGATTGAGTTACTTGATGAGATCCGCAAGATTCATCCTGATTCTCAAAGTTGTGAGCAAGACGGTATAGTTATGTTATGTTCTCATACAACAAGGGATAAAAGATGTGGGAAAACAGCTCCAATTCTACAAAAAATTTACAACAATGAATTGATTAAGCACGAAGATCATTTATCAAAGGATAAAGTACTGATTACGTTTATTAATCATATTGGTGGACATAAATTTGTCAGTAATTGTCAAATATATTTACAACAAGGTGAAAACAGTGACACTAAGATTAGATTATTTCTTTGGTTAGCAAGAGTTTCGCCACGTGATGTGCCGGTAATTGTAAATAAAATTATAGTTCCATTTTTAACTAAAACTGCTAATCCACAAGTTGATAATCCTGAAAAACTACGTTGTATTAAGAAATACAACTGGTAATATAGTTTGTGTTTATATATATATATATATATATATGTGTGTGTGTGTGTGTAGCATATACTACAATTCATCCAATTCCATTTGATCTGGTTGAAAATCTAAAAGATTTCTTTCCACAATTTTCAATTTAAAATTTAAAGTAGAAAAATCGTCTGTATTAGATTCCGGAGAAAGAGAAGAAGTTGTGTTTAAGATATTAGCCAATTTCTTGGATTCCAATAACAGTTGTGTTTTATCATCTTTTAGTGGTTGAAACCATTCACATGCAACTTCACAAAGTTCTTTATTATCTGAATCAGTACAATCGTTATAGTAAACTTGTAACTCTAATGTATCTTCAATATCTTTTAAAATCATTTCATCCATCCATTGTACGATTCCTTCATATTTCCGTCTTTTCAAAAATTCATGCTTACGTAATGTAAATTCCAAATCGTCCATTTGGGATCCAGAAGGTATACCACCAAACATGAATTTTTTAAATTTATACCATTGAACACTGAAAATGTTTAATGTTTGGATATATTCTTTTTCCACTTGTTCAATCATCTGTTTATTTTTTTGTTCAATTTGTTGTTCAATTTTTAATAAAGTTGGATCCAATGGTTTAATCAATTCAAGAGCTGGGAATCCAGGAAGTCTACTACAAAGCGAATACGAACCAAACAATTCGCAATCCACATCCATCATTGTGATCTCGATCTCTGGCATATTATTGGAAATAATAAGTGGATGGCCATTGAAAAGGGTGGGGAATTTGTTATTGGTAGTGGTGTCATTTTCGAAACGTAAACTTTCTAGAGGAGTATAGTTGAACAAAATACGCTCAAAAATAGGTTTCAATTGTTTGCAATGGTGACACCATGGGGTAAAATATTTAACAAACGTATATTTTTTATCTAGATTGTTGACATTGGTGTAAAAATCTTTGACATTTTCCAAAGTTTGGATGTTTTTCTTAGGAGCAGCAGGCTTCTCCAGATCATTAGCAAAAATAAATGATACTGTTAGAATTAATGACAGCAATTGTGTCTTGAGTAGCATTGTTTTGTTTTGTTTTTGTTTTTGTTTTTGTTTTTGTTTTTTTGTACTCGGTGTTTTGGATCCTTTGCGGTGTAACTACTGATATCGCAGTGAGGTGTTGTATTATTATTATTATCATTATTATTTTTTCATATCCATCCATCGTACATCGTAAAGCCGTTTGTAAAACAAAAAAAAAAATAGCAAACGTCGGGTAAATCCTGCTTCTTTTTTGTTTTTTTTTTTTCTCTTCGGCATTTGATATTTGATATTTTGGTTCTTTATAGTCAACCGTTTAAACTTTTTCAATAAAAAACCAAAAATACCAAGACCGAAATTTTCAAAAAGCATGTGAATGAATTAAAAGGTGATTAAATAAAGGTTATGTATAAGTTTCAAGACTATTATAGTATCAAATAAAGAAAAACAAAAAACCTTACACTTTTGAAATATTTGCTTTTTTTAAAAGGTACAATAGTAATAAAATGGTTCCGGCATTTGAAAATAAATAAAGGAAGAGGACGACACCCCATCCCCTTTCTTTTTTTTTTTTATTCCCTCTCATTTTTTTAAAGGTGTAAGTTATGCATTACTACTCTATATACGTATATGGGGCTCAATAACCAAAACATGTTGAATTGATTAAAATATGATTATGATATTGCAATTGACTTCAAAATAGTTACCATGTGATTTAGGAATAATGAAATAAGATCTATTCATTTACAAAAAAAAATGACACATTATAATTAATTATTATTAGATCTAACTTGAAGCATCTACATTGTTTCGGTGTTTGGAGCAAATAAAAATAAAAAAAAAATTAAAAAAAAAAACGCCAATCGTGTAAATGTGCATGTCGGTAGTATAATGGTGATTACATTAACAAACTGTATACAGAAAGAAAGAAAAAAATGAAAAAAAGAGGCTTATTTTGAAAGTTGGCATTAAATAATAGTAATTAATTGATTAATTGATTGATTAATTGGTTATAAAATCATATATAAATAAGAATGAAAAGATTAGTTTTTTGGAGATTTTAGAAACGGTCTGTTATGTTACAAAAAAAAAGTTGAAAGAGACAAACAAAGAACAACAACAACAACAATGCCATTTCGTTCAAGAAAAAATATGAAACACGCGTACTCTACTGAACAAACACATCCATATTTACGTCCACATCCTCCTCCTCCACATTCTCACCACAGACATCGTGGTGGGCATCGTGGATTTCATAAAAACTCACACCTGCTAGAGAATAAAAAAAAAAAAATGATGTTGCCATTACTATTGCTGCTTTTGAATGGCAGTGCTGCTACTGCTGCTGCTGCCCCAATTGATGATGCTGCTGCTCCTCCTCCTCCTCCTCCTCCTCCTCCTGTTGCTACCACTGCTGTTGTTGCTTTTGAAACTGGGTTCCCTGAAGAAGAGTTTTTAGAAAGAAGACCAGAATGTCCTCCATGTTTTTCACCACCACCACCACCTCCTCCTCATCATCATGGTGGGCATCACCCTCATAATCACACACATCATTTTTCTCCTCCTCCACCACCACCACCTTTTCATGATGATTGGGAAAATCATCATTGGGAATTAATCAATGTTGACCATTTGTTACATCAATTTAGTAATGCATCTTTAGTTAAAACTTTATTAGAAAACAAAGGTTTGTTGAATATTAATTTGAAAACTAATTCAGACAACTCTGAATTCCCAACAATTGTTAAATACAAACCAAAGAAATTTTTCAATGAATCAGCAATTGATTCCTATACACCTTTGTTTTCAATCAATGAAAAAGTTCATGATATGAATTTTGTTAATTTCGAACATTCAATCACTGCCACGTTAAATGTTCCTATAAACGCACCATTTGCAATCAATATGGTAGGTAACGTTTCTAAATCTAAAGATTTTGATCAATTTTATGAATTCAATATTGAGAAAGTTTTCTACAATGCTTATGATATTGCAGTAGAAGACTTGCAAAAAGCTGAAAATATTCAAGATTCAAAAGAATTTGATGATTTAAATGAAAGTTTTTACAAGAATGGATTCATGGCACCTCCTCCGCCTCCTCCTCCTTTGCATCATTTTGGTGGTAAACACCATGGTGGCCATCATGGTGATCATAGTGACAGTAAAGATGCTGAATTTAAAGACAGACATGGAAGACATGGGAAGCATGGTAAACACAGTGATGATGAAAACGTTGATGTCAAAGACAGACATGGAAGACATGGTAAACATGGAAAGCATGGTAAACACAGTGATGATGAAAACGTTGATGTCAAAGACAGACATGGAAGACATGGTAAACATGGAAAGCATGGTAAACACAGTGATGATGAAAACGTTGATGTCAAAGACAGACATGGAAGACATGGTAAACATGGAAAGCATGGTAAACACAGTGATGATGAAAACGTTGATGTCAAAGACAGACATGGAAGACACGGTGACAGCAAAGATGTTGATGCTAAGAACAAACATGGTAAACATCATGGCAAAGGTGAACACGGTGAACACGGTGACAGCAAAGATGTTCATGCTAAAGACAACCACGAGAAACCTCATAGTAAAGGTGAACACGGTAAGAATGATGATTTCAAAGGGAAAAACGCTCATGGTAACCATCATGAGAGCGACAATGAAAAAAGCAACGATATCACTGCAGACACCCTGGAAAACAAAGAATCCCAACATTTTTTCCAACAAGGCTCTGAAGGCTCTGACGACTCATACACCTCCGATGATTCAGAAGATTACGTCAATCTTTCAGATAAAGACAAAGAAACCTCTAACGAACCACACCACGTTGATGAAACAAAACTAGAAAGTGTCATGGAAAAGTTAATCAATTCTGTAAAAGAGCACCTTTGAAATGGTAGGCATTTTAACAGTGTGATATCTCTTAATTATTTGTTCATCAAATTTGGTCACTTTTTTCTCTTTATCTTTCTTTTGCTAAATATATATATACAGTATGTAGGTTCTTCGTTTGTAATAGGATCATTAATAATAACAATCGTTTTTAAATTTCACCGCGCGTTTAACACTAGGAAGTTATTTCAAGACACAGAGATGCAAATTTGCAGAAAGACAAAAACACAGAAACACAAAGAAATGAGCTCTAGCAGTGGCAGTGACGACAGCAGTGATGAAGACAATGTTATTTTGCACAAGCCTGTGTTTGTGAAGAAACTTATCAAAGAAAGCACAGCTGAGTCAACACAACAAGAAAATCAGGAACTGCAAGAGAAGATCAAGAAGATCAACGAGCAGTTAGACGTCTTGGAGTACAACGGGGTTGGATCTTTGAATGATTCGGGTGCACGTAACAAGCAATACATCTTGACATTGCTGAAATTGAAAGATACCAATGACTTATCTGATCTAAAAAAAGAAGACTCGGAGAAAAGTGAGTGGGCCCTCAGAAGAAGTAAAAGGAGAGCTCAAATCAGAGCATCCTGCATTGCCAGACAACTAGAAATTGAAAAACGGGAAGAGCTTATGTTGCAAAACGGGGCTTATTTTGACCAAGACGAAGCTGCTAACGACATGGAATTCACAATCCCAACCACTACCAAGCAGACACGTGTGCGTCTTGCAGAAAAAACAACAACATTTTCAGGCAAGAAGAAACCATTACCACAACACCGTTTAGAACAAAAACCAACGACACCCAACACGAAGAAGAATGCTTGCGTATGAGGAAAACCTGGTAGGGTATCTTCCTAAGAGTTTAGACACGACACACATCACACTGACGTATGCACAGAGTTTGGATTCCAAAATCTCGCAAGGCCGGGGATTGAGAACAACACTTTCACATATAGAAACCAAGGAGATGACCCAGTACATGAGAACAAAACACAATGGGATTCTGATCGGTAGTGGGACTGTTATGGCAGATGATCCTGGGTTGAACTACAAGAAACTGTTGGAAAATTCACCAAGACCGATAATCGTTGATCCATGTTTTAAATTTAGAGGAAAATTCATGGATTCAAAGATAAGGTCATTGTTTTTGAAAAAAGAGGGGAAACCACCTATATTTGTTGTTACTGAGAGTGCCCTTGTGGAGCATTTGGATTTTTTGGACGATCGTAGAAGTTTTGGAGAACTTGATTATTTGGTGATCCCTACAACGGGGGGGCATGACTTGCCTTGGAACAAAATTTTCCAACAGCTTTGTTCAGAGTTCAGTATCAAAAGTGTTATGGTAGAAGGGGGTGCTTATGTGATTAATAGTTTGCTTTCTTTATATCCGAATTTAATCAATTCTATAGTCATCACAATAGCACCTGTGTTTCTTGGAGACAAAGGTGTTACTGTAGAACCCTTTACAGGAAGAATTGATTTACAAAAAATAAATAATTTCACAGGAACAAAAGATGTAGTTGTATGTGGTACTCTTTGATTTTAATATAATTTATATATAGTGATAATAAGCATGATGTAAAAAAAAAATATACAAACTTATAGACAAATTCTGTAACTTGCGTATCTCCCTGAAGTTTCACTATTTCTGATGATTTTAACAACTTCACCTCTTTTCAAACCTAAATATAATGCTACAGGATCCATTCTTTGTATTCTTGGCAGTTGTGATTCTTTCAATCTGTATCTTTTCAAAAGTTCTTGCTTTTCTTCAACACTCAATTTGATATGTTTTGGGACCAAGTCGTGGTGAGTAATGTTAACAACCAAGGAACCTTCGTGGAAAGTTTCAATTGAAGATGGAGCCGCAGTAGGCAATAGTCTCATGGCACTTGGAGTAACACCGTTTTGGTAGATGAAAATACCTGTTTGGAAATGTTTCTCTGTGATGTGGATGACGAAATTTTTCATTGTTTTGATACCAACAGAAGCTTCGTCACAAAACTCTACCCATACGGAACCCATCTTTGGGAAGTTTTCCAAAGTCTGTTCTGTTGGATTGGATTGGAACGACATCATGCTTCTTTGAGCATGACCCATCGAGTCACAGTACTTGTTTTTAAAATCATCCAAACTCAGCTCCACTTCTTGTTCACTGATGAAATACCCTCTGTCACGGACCATCTCCTTGACGGTCTTGTATGTTCTCCACAATCTACTGACGCTTCTATCGTTGTCACTGTCCATTTTGTTTGTCCTTTTCTAAGCCTGTTTATCCACGGTCCTGGTACAGACTCTTATGCTTCTTCTGTGATATGCAGTAAAAATTGTAAAAATTTGTTCGATGTTTAGTTTTCAATGTTCAAAGGAGGAAAGAAAGAAGCGAAGCAAAAAAAAAAAAAAAAAAAAAAAAAGAAAAGTTGGGTAATAATTTTAAGCTGGGTAAAGTAATATAAGGGTAAACTACAAACAAGAAGCAAAATAAAGAACAAAACGCCCCCCCTCCCCAAGATGGCAATGGATGAGGAACAGATGTTGTGGTGCAAAATATCGCAAGAGGTTGATTCGATTGGCAAAGAGCAGAACGTTACGATTACAAGCTCGTTTAAAAACGCATTGAATGAATTGACGAAGGAGAAACTGGAACAGATGGGTAATGATTTGAAATTGTTTATGGAACACAGAATGGGAGAAACCAATCCGCAAAAACTTCCACAGAGGATTACAAATGCTGATTTTAGACTTCTTTTCAGAAACAATCCTCAGCTCTACAGTGACTTGAACACCACTTAATTCCACTGATATTTAATCGAAAATAGTTATATTATATGTATATACAAGTTTTTGTTTGCTTTTTATATAGTCATACAGGTATATACAGTAGGAGTATAAAACACAAATTAGGATCAACGTTTGACCCAAGTTGGAGCCTTTCTGGCCTTGACTTTCCCTGGTTTCTTTCTTTCCACGTGTCTGTAGTCTTTAGTCAACACGCCTGCTTTGAAAAGTCTTGTTTTCCATAATGGATTGAAAATCAATAGACTTTTGGCAATAGCATGCATAGTGGCTTCTGCTTGTCCAGTGACACCACCTCCTGAAGTTGTAACATAACAATTGAAATTTTGTAATTGTTGAACGATTTTTAATGGATAGATGACACTTTCTCTATCTTTCAATTTAACAAAGTATTCATTTAAAGATCTATTGTTGTTAATTAATATTTGACCATCACCTTTTACTAAATAAACTTTTGCAGTTGATGATTTTCTTGTTCCTCTTGCAATGGCTCTTCCAAGATTATCTAATGTTTGAATTTTCTTTGGACTCTCCAAAATATTTGATTTACGAATGAATCTATTCAGGAATTTTAAAAGTTCATCATTTTTAAATTGTGGATGGACTTCATTCAAGTTTTTCAAACCTTTTAATAATTCATCATATTCTTTGGATTTCAATCTGGTCCCACCACCATTCAAACCATATTGACCTCTTGAAACCCATTGTTTTCTTTCAACCAAATGCAGTTCTTGTTTAGGTAATTTCCCATATTTATTGGTCATGTATCTTAATTCATTCATATTTTGTTCATGAGGAGGATTTTGTGAGTAAAAAGTCGGTAGATTTGGAATCAATCTTGATGAACCAAGGGATTCTGTGTTTCTCAAAGTGTTTCTTGGTTGTACAGCAGCAATGGTATTAGTAGAGTTAACATTATTATTATTGTTATTATCTTGTGATTCAGTAGAAGCCAATGTACTCTGATAATGCTTTGTCAAAACATTCAATTCTAAGAGAGGATGTCTCCATTTTTTGCTAATGGCACTAAACGTGCTACTAGACCAACTCTTCAACATTGTCTGTTCTTATTATATGTATATCTCTCTTGAATTTTCTTTTCTTTCTAGATGCTTTGTAAATTATAAGCTACCTATTTATCAAGACTCAGTTCTTAGCCTTGAAGAATGAAAAAGAAGAAGAAGATGAAGAAGAAGAAAGCAAAGAGCTGAAAAATATTCCTGAACTAACCCGTCGTGTAACCTATAATTATTATACAACGAGTGGGTCTCTACCACTTTTCTACAATATCATACAACTATCCGATATAGTGTAGCGGCTATCACATCACGCTTTCACCGTGGAAATCGGGGTTCGACTCCCCGTATCGGAGTTTGTATTTATTTTATATTTTTTTTAAACTTTTTTATTTGTAATACAGTGGGGGTAATGTGTTACTTAATGTTTATTTTTTTATGTGTAATTTATTGTGTTAGCGTAGTAAAGTTCAGTAAGCCTTGCTACATTTAGCCATACATTAAAACATAAACAATAAAGTTAATATTTTTATGGCTGTTTTCATCAAGAGAGTAATATCTCATCATTTTTTTTAAAATATCTCTTTGCTACTTTACAGCAGTTGATGTTTTACTAATTCAATTCATGAACATATGATCGTTAATTTTTAATTAAAAAACTATATAATAGTGTACGTTATGTAAATATATAATAATTTAATAATGGGAGTATTTTTTTATTGTTTTTTCTTTTTCTTTAATAGATAAAGTTAATTGACTTAACAAGAAGTGTCAACAACGTATCTACCCAAGATTTTACCAGCTTCCATTTCTTCGTAAATTCTTGGTAATTCAGATAAACCAACAACTTTGATTGGAGATCTAACTAAACCTCTAACAAAGAAATCCAAAGCTTCTCTGGTATCAGCTCTGTTACCGACGTAAGAACCGACGATTTTGTAAGATTTGACAACTTGGTCAAAAACACTGGATTTACAGTATGCGTTAGCTGGTAAACCAACTAAGACAACAGTACCGGAGGTTCTAACGTATTGAGTAGATTGTTCAATAGCTTTTTCAGAAACAGAAACGTTAATGACACCGTGAGCACCACCGTTAGTGGCTTTGATGATGGCAGCTGGAATATCTTTTTCAGAAGTGAAATCAACAAAGACTTCACCACCACATTTTTCGAATAATTCTTTTTTACCTTCACCACCATCAATACCAACAACTCTTAAACCCATGGCTTTAGCATATTGGACAGCTAGAGAACCTAAACCACCAGCAGCACCGGAGATAGCACACCATTGACCTGGTTGTAATTCAGCAGATTTGATGGCTTTGTAAACAGTGATACCAGCACACAAGATTGGAGAGATTTCAGCCAAGTCAGCATCTTTGGAAACTTTGGCGGCTTGAACGGCATCAGCAGTAGCGTATTGTTGGAAAGAACCGTTGTGAGTGTAACCGGAAAGATCGGCAATTGGACAATTGGATTCGTTACCCAATTCACATTCTTCACAGTTCATACAAGAACCGTTTAACCATTTAATACCGGCATTGTCACCAATGTTCCAACCTTTAACGTTTTCACCCATGGCAACAACAACACCAGCACCTTCGTGACCACCAACTAAAAATGGATCCAACTTAACTGGTAATGGCCAATCACCTTTCCAAGCGTGTAAATCAGTGTGACAGACACCAGAGTATTTAACGTTGATCAATAGTTCATTGGCTTTTGGGGTTGGGACTGGAATATCTTCGTAAGTTAATTCACCACCGTTTTTGTAAAAAACAACAGCTTTTTGGGTTTTTGGGATAGATGGAGCAGACATTTTTAATATATTAGTTTAGTTGTGTATGAACAATGTTCTGGTTTTTATTGTTTTTTTTAAGTTTAAGATGAATAGAAGATTTTACTAAAGCATATGTGATTAATCGATGCGTTTATATATAAAAAATGATTTATTGGAAATAAAAAAGAAATAAAGAAATAAGTAGATATAAACGATTAAAAAATTGATAATTTCAAACCTAGAATTTTACTTAGTTGTTGAAGAAACAATGTACAATTAACATCATCTCCTAGCTTCTCTCTTTGATTTTTTTTTTTCTTTTTTCAATTCTAGGTTTAATCAAATCCGTTATTCAATTATTCTGTAGACTATACTTGAGAATAACAAAAGAAAAGAGACTTTATTTCAAGTAGAGTGATATCGTGATTTAGTATAATTCAATGAGGCCATTTTCAAAAACTTTTGATACTATTAAAAAAAAAAAATTAAATTAAATTAAATTAAAAAAATAAGAATTAAATAAAATTAAATAGCATAGATCACCTAAGCATTCGGACTACAGTCGCATTATCAATCTTTAGAGGGGAAAAAAGGAAAGTAGTTTAAATGATAATGCGTTCGTTGTATCAAACCACTTTAATTAATTAATTAATCAATTAGTTGTTATTTAGTTAACCGAAACAAAAAAATAAAATAAAATAAAAATAATCCAATATGGGAAAGTCATACGGTTTTTTTATTTGTTGACTTTCTTCCTAATGGAGTAATTGTTAGATCTCAGAAAAGGTGAGTTTTTTTTGTTTTTAGTTTCCCGAAGTTCTCAATTTTTTTTCTTCTGTAGATTCCACTAAAAAAAATATTCAAAGTAAAGTAAAGAAAATAATAATATAATTGGTTTTAGAGGGAGAGAGAGAGAGAGAGAGAGAGTAGAGATAAAGGAGAAAGAGAAAGAGCAGAAGATAATTAATTAATTAAATGGAATGTGGGTGTCAAACGGCTATCTTCTATTGCCATGTCTAACTATAATCATTAGAATTAATCCAGACACTCACAACTACTATAATACTTAAATAATTTGAAGGGAAGAGGAGGCGGGGGGCGTGGTCTTCTTTTTTTATTACAAGAATCTCATTTTCCCTTATTGAAAAAGCCCATCATTTTATTATGTATTAGCTGTTCAAACGATCTCTTTTTTCTTTTAGGAGGTTATTTTCATGAGAGCAACTGGAACTTGTTTTTCTAATGAGGGTGCCCACCCTTAATCTTTTCAAATGGATTACAATACAATTCGGATATATCTTTTTAATTATCAGTCACGTGTCGGTTGGCATCACCAACTGTATTTTGTTAAAAGCCACATGCCTATGAGTGAAACCATGGTAAATGGATGGTGAGTGGCACAACATATGTTAACTATCAAGAAAACATAACCAGAAATCGATACCTGCAACAATTAAATAAACCTTTCTGCAATTTTTGGATTCATATCATGCCATCTTGCTTGTACTTGCTGTAATTGTTGGTTGGGTAGTCTTTGTGTATTTAAAATATAATACTGCCTAGCCCAAGTTCCATTTCCCATATATATACTACTTTTTCGTAAAAAAAAAAATAATTGAAATACAATTATAATTATTATAATAATTAAAATAAACTAGAGAAAAAGGTTATGAAAGTGTGGGTATATGTGTATACCTTTGTTTCCCTTAATTTTCCTTACTTTTCATCTTCTTCTTTCCTGTGTATAGTAATGCTAGTGTTGATAATTTTCCTTAAAAAAAAACAAAAAAAAATAGGTTATCTGGCTTTTTATTAGTGCCACATATCTTCAATAGAAAAAAAAAAAAGATTCAAAGAGAAATAAAGGTTATCTGTCTAATTGAAAATGTAGAGTTAGTGCTAAATTCAACAATTGTTAGAACTTTTCATATGTTGTTATATCAGAACAATGGTAGAGATAAATACACCTAAAAGATCTGAATAATCAAGTTATTGATCACCAAAAACTGTGTTCTTTCCTTTTTTTTTTTACCTAGTGTATATAGATAGCCACTAAGTTTACAATACATGTCATGTGACATGCATATACAAACTCTTTCATCCAAACAAGAACATAAAATATGTGGAATATAGTGAATAAAAAAGACATTCGAGTTCTACAAGAAGGGTCGATGAACAAGAAGAACGGAGAAGGAGAAGAAATATCAGGAAAAAAAAATAAATGACGTTGGATGTTATCAAGATTTGTGGATTGAAATCGCTTGAAAGTATCGAGTACATTGTTTCAAGTGCTCCAAGTGTGACTCATCTAGGTATAATCTGTGTTCCAAATAGGGCCAGAACGATTCCAAGGGAAATAGCCATAAAGATTAAACCCTTGGTGAGCAATGGTGCCGAGGAGAACCAACAGCAGAAAAAGAAAAAACTAGTGGGCGTATTCAGAAACCAATCATTCCAGGAAATGGAACAACTGGCTCGTGAGTACGATCTAGATGTAATCCAGTTCCACGACGACAATGAGGAATGGTTCGACTGGTCTTTAAAGTTCTTGGCACCAGAAACGGAAACAGCTTCGCCAACAGCTGCACACGTAATTAAGAGATGGTGTTTCCCTCGTGACAAAACTGCTATTGAAACATACGTGGAAAAAATCAGCGAAATCGATCATCTATCTCAAAAAATATCATTCTTATTCGATTCAGAATTCGGTGGTGAGGGAATTGCGCTGGATAACTGGGAAGAAATCAATAGTTTTGTAGAGACTTTGAAAAAAAAAACACAACGTACAACAACCAGTGGCTCTCAAATGAGATTTATTCTAGCAGGTGGATTGAATCCTGAAAACATCGCATCGTGCTTGAGAACATGTTCAAGCATTGACGGTGTAGATGTCAGTAGTGGTGTAGAAACAAATGGTTTTAAAGATTTAACTAAGATAGATAGATTTGTTAAAAACTGTGTGTAGATTTTTTTTTTTTTTTTCTATATAGAGCTATATATAATATATCATAGAAAAAAAAAAAAAAAAATTAAGTAAAATCTACAGATAGGATTTCATTTAAGCAGAAGATCCAGAAATAAAAAACCATTTGTCAATGGATTTGTCAATTGGTTCATCTTTGAATTCACCACCTTTTGGTAAACCCAAAGCAGAAGCATCAGAGAAAGATGGAGTATCTTTCAAAGTGGTGTTGGTCAAATCAATACCTTTTGGTTCAACATCACCTTTGATCAATTTTTTCCAAGCAACATTACATTCCTTGATAACATCCAAAGTATATTTCTTGTTTTTAGCTTCACCAGAGAAGGCAAATTGATTTTCTGGTTTACCATCTGGAATTTTATAGATTCTGAACCATTCGTTAGTGGCTCTTAACAAACCTGGCATATGTTTTTCAACATCTTCGATATCGTGCAATTTAGAAGCTAATGGATCGTTAACATCAATGGCAATGACTTTCCAGTCAGTTTCACCTTCATCCAACAAAGCCATAACACCTAGAACTTTGACTTGTTTGACTTGACCAGTATAAGCAATGGTTTCACCAATTTCTAAAACATCCAATGGATCGTTGTCACCAACAGCTTTGGTTTCTGGGTGGGCTTCATTAGGATCTTCCCAAGTTTGAGGGAAAGCACCGTAGTTGTGAATATAACCATGGTGAGGGAAACAATTTCTAACGAATCTTAATTTACCCTTTTTAGTATCTTGTAAAATTGGGTTCAATTTTTCTTCTTTAGTAATTTCTAATTTAGCATTGGTCCATCTTGGAATTTCCACAACCATGTTGAAGATTTGTTCTTCTTCATTGGCGTACAATGGAATATCGTGAAATGGAGAGACTGGAACACCGTCTTTTTCAATGTATAATTTGTAATCTAAGGAGTTTTTTGGACCAACTTGTCTAGTAGTGTAGGACATTTTTTGCTGTTGTGGATTGACTTTTTTTTTTGATTTATTCAATTGAGACATTAATAATTGAAAAAATAAAAATCCGATTGCAATGTCCACATGAAATTGACCAATACTTTAAATATATTGGAAACATTTTAAACTGTGTGTTTCAAAAATTGAACAAATTTGTGAAAAAACTAAAATTTTTTTTGTTCTTCTGGGTTCTCATTTTTGGAAATGGAAAGGGAAAAAATATACACAAAAAAAAAAAAAACTGTGGCAAACATGGAAAACCTTAAAATAGGATTTGAAGCCGGGTTTCAAAAAAAAACATGTGTCACACTGTAATAACACGTGCCTATGCGCAGTAAAAACGCAAAGTTACCAGTAATAATGACACTAAAACTTCATCATGACAATATGGGGAACACACCAGCTCAATCTGATTCGTCGTCTCCAGCTTGTGCACGCGCTATTTGGAAAGCAGTCTGCCTGGCTAGAGTGTCAAAATACTCAAGCTGAGGCTGGTTGACGGTCAAGTCCTTGCGCAGGGTAAAAAACTGCCTGCACATCGGACACAGCCCCTTAGACGCCCGTTGTTCTAGCCACTTGACAATGCAGTGTGAGTGGAACACGTGGTGACAACACCCAACCACCAAAAAACACCCCTCTTTGTCATGCACACAGTCGGGACACGTTCCGTTGTACGAGACCCTGCAAATACCGCATACGTTTTCTTCTTCGTCGCTGTTTTCATGAATGTTGTTGCTGCTACTATTCACATCAGCACTGCCTTCACTTTCAAAACTACCAGATGGATCCATACAAACATCTTTTTCAGTCTGATGGATGTCCCATGACCATGCGCAGACACAGTGTACCTTCTTGTATTCTACCTTCATTGTTTGTCCTTTTTCGTGCTCAATGTGTATACATGACGTAGTGTTTATTTCCAAATAGCAATATTCACAACAAACAGACTCCTTCTTTATTACCACAAGCGCTGATCCTCCAGGGCATCAACTAACGCACAGCTTTGAAAACCAAGAAAATTCAGAAAAAAGCGTCGCACACCCGACTTATACTAGAGTAAAACTATTTATACAGAATTAAATACAACAAACAACATAAGAAAATGGTTTTAATTAATTAATTAATTAATTAATTATCTCATATGTCTCAATTTCCACCAAAGTACAACAAAGGCTAACATCCTGTAACCTATCATAACTAACGTGGCATATAGCATGTCTAAATTACTCTTCTTGTACAACCCGTAGTTCACTAAAATGTCCTTCCCATTGACTTCAGTTGTTGGGTTTATTTTTAAATGTAGTGATTCTGGGAACGCATAGTTGATCAATGTCATGATTACAAAATTCATTGGACTAAACCAGTTGATCACTTGCAAGACTTTGTCCAAATTTAATGACATCACACCACTCATAGTACTGCCTAGACTGATAATAGTACTGATAAGCGTGACAACAAATCCAGGTTTGTTGAAAAGCGTGTTTGTGATAATACCCAAGGACTCACCACAAGTTATTAATATGAAAGATCCATAAACTGTCCAAAAAAAATTTGTAGCATCTCTTGGTAAACCAGGAACCAAAACAATAAAAATAGCATAAGTAAGAGCATTTAGTACAGATAAGGGGACTTCAATAGTCATGTATGAATAGAAGAACGGTACTAAAGATCCACCGTGAACACCGTCTTGAAATTCATTGTAAAAAAAATTTCTTTCACTAGGGTACACAGCCAAATTGGTTAACATCCCGACAAAGTAAACAGCCGTGACTTCCTGAACTAAACCAAATCTGTTCAAAACAGCCGAGGTCCCCGTATGCTTCAATGGAGAAAAATACAATGCCAAAATGATTCCCATACCAGGCACTTGTAAAATTTTAGCCAATAGAGTTTCCATGTTACGCACTAAATTTTTACACTGTCTAATCAAACATATTTTGTAAATCAAGTAAAGTGGTGCAGTTTTCACTGCTTTGTGTTTGAATTTTTTTATATCCGCCCGCCCATCACTTTTATTCATCACTGGTTGATGTTGGTTTCTGTAAATTCTCCAATTTTCAATGACCGAGTTTACTCTAACTTGTGATATTTTTTCATTTGTTTCGTTTTGAGAATTCAAGGAAATTATATCTAGATAAAAATCAGCAATATTAGTCAATTTTGGACATTTGTAATTTAGAGTTTTAGTGAAAAACTCATTCATCAAAAGTGGCGATCCATTAAATGCAACTTTACCGTATTTGCTCAATAACAAAACATTCCCAAACTTTTGGAATATTTCACTTCTTGGCTGGTGAATTGTGGCAATCACCGTGGTGGTTTTTGAAATTTCACCCAACAAATCCATCATTGTAGAGGCAGTAAAACTATCCAAACCTGAAGTCGGTTCATCCAATAAAATTATCTCAGGGTTTGCCAACAACTGGACCCCAATACTGACTCTTTTCTTTTCACCTCCACTGATCCCCTTGTTGAACTCGTCCCCGATAAGAGTGTCTTTGCAATGCCAAATCCCTAAATCCAAAATCATTTGCTCCACTTTCGTTCTTATTTCAATGTCTTGCCAGTCTGGAAGTCTCAATTTCCCCGCGTAGTACAAAGTCTCCCATACCGTTAGTTTACTTAGTAAATGATCTTCATGCTGTTTGACGTAAGAACAGTGTTTATTCAAGTCCCGGGGCAAAACAATATTATTATCTAAAAAGATCAATCCATCAAGCTTATACTTGGAAGAAATGTTAAATCTGTTGGCAATTACATTCAATAGGGTAGATTTCCCAGACCCACTAGGTCCCATGATTACGTTCAAGTTATTTCTGTGGAAATGTGCTGAAACGTGATCTAGGATGTACTTATTTTTGTATTGTAAAGACAATTCTTTTAACTCAATATCCAGACCAGTTGTTTCTTCTTCTTTTTCAGGTGACAACGACAACAATTTTGATTCCAAAACCACTTCTGTGTTCTCTGCTTCTTGACCAACTTCTAAATCGTCTTTGCCCAAACCAGTAGTTTTTGACTGGAATTTGATATTGGAACTGTTTGTTTGGCTAAACTCAAACGTTTTCAACTGCAATATGACCAAAGCAATAAGCCAAAACCCAATGGCCCACGCAAGCGAGATAATCATTGGTGCTGCTATCCATTTTAAAGGAAACCCTAAACTTTTCAAGTAGTCTCGGTAAACGGTAATTTCCGAGTCTGAAAATTGATTTGACACCAATCCACCAAAAGTTGCCCACAAAAAGGCAATGTATTTGGTCCACCGCACATAAACAGGCATATCTTTGGAATTGACGAAAAACCCATTAGCCATACTTTGCAAAGTGTAAAAAAGATTTGAAACTAAGGATGCCTGTGGGAACTCTCTACTCACAGCCACAGCGATAAGAGCTATATTTGTAGAGATTTGGTGATTAATCAAAGAAAAACTGAAATAAACGAAAAAATTGGCCGCAGTGGAGTTGTGATTACCGTGTGACAGGTTCAATCCGTACATGAAATACGTAATGATTGTTATGATAAATGGCACAATGATATCTTCTAGAAGAAGTTTGCTCAATTTTCTAGCCACAAGAAAAGTGAACGGTGACACAATTCTGTTAGTTCTTAGTCTTTCCATGTCATACAATTTTATGTCAACGGAACACAAACGGTATGTTTCAAAAAGTAAAAATAGGTATCCTTGCAAAGCACATACAGAATACAAACTCGATGTCAAAGTTCTTATCTCTGAGTCCAAAGGCTGCTTGGAAAGCCCCTTTACTGGTCTGTAAAAAATCCAACCAGTAACACAGCCAATGACAACGGGCTCTGCATACACACCTAGTAACGTCCAGTAATCTCTGCGGCTAAGAACCATGTTTCTTTTGAACTGGACTTTGATTTGTGTCCAGTAGTCGACGTGCGGATTAACAAATTTAACCTTTTCGAGAATGCGTCCCTCTCCAGCAGCAGTTTCAAGCACGTTGTGCAAAGATCTATAAGATTTCCAAATTTTTTCCAAATTGATCAAATTAGCATAAGTTTTGTTGAAAAGTTTAGCAGATCTGTTATCGATAGAACACATATCTATGTAATAATCGCATGGATTCAAGAAATTCACTGGTAATGGTATATCACATTGTTGTGTAAAATAATCAATCATCTTATCTGCCTTGTCGCAGTATAGTAGTTTACCTGATGAAAGAATGATAAGTTGGTCTAGATATTTTGAAAAAATGTCTGCTCTTGGTTGATGAATCGATAAAATGAAAGTGGTTCCGTACAGTTTGCATAATTTTTTCAAAGTGTTTAGTAACAATATAGCAGAGTACGAATCCAAACCTGTTGTTGGTTCATCTAGGAAGAGGATTTTGGGGTTTGAGATCATTTGTACTGCAATCCCCAATCTTCTCTTTTCACCTCCAGATAGTGTGGACTTACTCTTTGAAGAGTCTGCTGTACTGTTTGATTGAGAAGCAGAGTTTGTAATTTTAATTTTTTTACAATCTTTCAAACCTAATTCTAAAAGAAGCAACTCTATGATTTCCTGTTTTTTCTGTTTTGTAAAGTGATCCAATTTCAAATCAGCAGTATATGTTAATATTTCCACTGGAGTCAAGTCATCTGGTAAGAAATCGTATTGTTGTAAGTATGCGATTCTTATTTCATCACTAGCCGTAGAGTCCGTGGTTTTGATATAGTAGTCACCGTGTGTCACCAAAGAGTACTTCTTTTGCATTATAGAAGGTACTTTAAAGAAAGATGAAGAAGAAGAGTTATTGTTGTATGTGTTCATCAAGTAGGTTAACAATGTAGTTTTACCGCTCCCACTGCCACCGATGATTCCGCAAATACAACTTTCTGGAATGTCCAACGAGATATCATCAAGAAGAATACTTTTATTCCCGTTTCTATCCATCTCTGTATTTTCTGCACCTGTGGAGATGGTCAGGTTTCTAATATGAAACGATATGTTACCTTTCTTGGATGATTGCTGGTTTCCGTTTTTTGAAATGGAGGAAGAAGGAGCAGCAGCAGCAGAAGAAGATGAAGATGAAGATGAAGAAGATGAAGTAAAGGATGTGTAATCACCAGTAGATTTATTCTTTGTAGAAAAAACGTTCAAATCGTTATCCACCATGTCATTTAAAAGAAAATATTCCGTCTCGTCATCACTGTTGCTGAATGTAGAGCTTGCAATGAGTCCAGTATCTTGAGCCATTGTTCAAGTGTAAGATTTTGATTATTTTTTGTTGTAGTTTTTGCATTTTTTTGATAGTTTTAGATTGCCTCTGCTTTATATATATAATTAATAAAGTTGACTTAAAAAAGGGTTCTCCTATTTTTTTTTTTGTTTTTTTTTTAAGATATCGGTGTGACGGTTTGAAAAAATAAGCCATAAAAGTATAGTGTCGGGAGTAAAGAAAAGTAGATAGATACTATTGATATATAGAGTGGAAAGGAGCTAGATAAAAAGTTTAACCAGAAGCTGGGAATAGGACATCACCAGTGATACAGGTCAATTCGTCAACGTTTTCAGTGTAGGCTCTAGCAACAACGGTGTATTTTCCTGGAGGAACCTCTTTAGGGATTTCAACTGATTTGAAAACTTCGTAGTAGCCTGGAGCAATAGGACATCTCAATCCTTCGATATCGTTTTCCTCTAATTGTTCGCAAAGATCAAAAGTCTTGGTAAGGATCTTGATGTATCCCAGTCTCACTTCCACATCAACAAAGGCACCCTCGGTGATCTCTTCAAGAACGATTCCCTTGGCAGTGACGTTTAAAGAAGAGCCTCTTGCCGGTGGGTTTGGAGACAGAGATAGTTCGGTGATCTTCATTAGTTGCGGTTCCTCGATGTCGCAAATCTGCAACGGAGAGTCACCGTCGATCGGGTGTGTTTCAAAGATGTGGGCAGCAGCAGAAGCAGCAGAAGCAGGCTCTTTGTTCAAAAAGGAAAACCAGTTGGAGTTGAAAATCGGAGATGCCTGGATCATAACCGATAGTGATAGCAGAACAAATAGCTTGTTCAAGTCGAAGATCATTGTGTGGGTTTCCTTTCTTTCCTCTTTTTATTTTTACTATGAGCATTAATCAATTTGAAAGAGGACAAATAATTTGACTATATATATAAATTAGTCAACCATCTATTATTAATATTAATTTTTACAGATATCAGAAGATAAAGAATAAGAAGCACGTTCTTTCTCTCCTTGGTTCACCCTTTTCCCATAAAAGAGAAAAAAAAAAATATAAGACACACTCACGTGACATTAACATATAAAAAACAATTGATTAAAACTTTGATTTTAATCAATTGTCTTTTGATAACTACTCCCATAAGGATTTCATGATTGATTATTCATTTCAAATTAATTACATAATGCATTAGACTAGAAATATTATACAGTTTTGGAAGCGGAAAGAGAACTCTCAAAGAAAGAGAGAGAGAGAGAGAAAGAGAGAAAGAAAAAGAGATAATATTCTTAGAGGAAATACCCACCTCTATTATTGGCCATGTTATTGGCAATACTGCCTACGCTACCAGGTTGTGCAGAAGACTCTTCTTCAATAACAGCACTGAATATTTTAAAAGTTGGATCCAAATCGTTATCAACTTTCATTACACTTGCCACATTCCCACACCTATAACAATAGTTTGGGGCACTCCATACTGTAACCACATCTTTCTTGGGGAAATGATATTTGAAACCTTCCATCACAAGTTGATGAGCTCTTGCAATCAATTGTAATCCATTAACATAGTTAAATTCACGAGCAACTTTACTACCAAATAACCAACCTGCACCACGAGGTGAAACTTGCCATGCATCAACGTTATCTGGATCACTCCATAACAAATCACTGAAACCACCTTCATGTGGAACTTCTTGAGCTCTACTCAACACTCTGATCTGATCTAGCATTCTGATTTCTGGACTCAATCCTCCATGTACACAAAGAATTTTACCATCAATAATTGCAGCTAGTGTTAAGAAATCGAAAACTTGACAACAATATTTCCAAACAGTAGTACTTCCGTATTTGTTTAAACATTCTTCATAAAATCCATAAACTTGCGTGATTTGTCTTGATTCGTGATTTCCTCTTACTAATGTCATTCTATTTGGATATTTAACTTTAAGACACATTAAAAGTGTGAAAGTTTCTAATGAATAGTAACCTCTATCTACATAATCTCCTAAGAAAATGTAATTTATACCATTATCGGGGAATCCACCACTGGTTCTGAATAGTTCTAATAAATCATGAAATTGTCCATGAATATCACCACAAACAGTCACTGGTGTCTGTACAGGTTGAATATTGGATTCTTCCATTAGTAATTCTTTGCACAGTTCACAAAGTTGTTTCATTTCATGTTCGGTCAACGGCTGACATTTCTTGATCTTATCTAGCCATTCATCTGGTCCTGTCATTTTGGTATTGTGTGTGTGTGTGTACCTATGTATCTATAATATTATTGCTTAATTTGCGTGTATACGTGTGTGTAAATATCTTTAAAAAAACTACTATTTAGATGTTGTAACTCGGTTGTTTTTGACGAGTTTGTTGTTTATTGCTTAGTAAACATATACATGACCAACACAAGATTGTTGTAAACCGAATTTAATGCTCTAAACATCGATCGATTAACCTTATTCACTCTAATTAGGCTGTTGGTATAAAATTCCATTTCGAAAAAAAACCAAAAAAAATTTGAAAATTCAGTTCGGCTTAGACAATAACGAAAGACGAAAGACGAAAAAGAAAAAACAAAAAACATTCATTTTTCAAGGAACTAAAGCAGGGTATTAAAAGTAAAAATAAATAAATGTGTTTGTATCACGTGTAAACATATTTTACCACTGCAACAACAAAACGCAACAACAATACAATTGGTTGGGTAAGTACGTGCTTTAATGAAAACATCAAATACGGGCGTGTGGCGTAGTTGGTAGCGCGCTCCCTTAGCATGGGAGAGGTCTCCGGTTCGACTCCGGACTCGTCCATATTTTGTATTTAATTTATTTTTTGCAATTTTTTTATTGATTTACCTACAACAATGATCAACTCTCAATCTCTGAATACAACAATGCTTGGATGTATAGATGGAAAAGTGATTATATTATTAATAGTAAGTAAAATGTTATACATGATCTAACCAAGAATCTGTGTCTTGCAAGGGGAACCTCTGCATAATTTTTTCTGTTATTATGGGAAAAATATCATTTATATTGGTACTTTTCATTGTTAATAATACTTTTGATTGTGGAAATATATTTCCCTTTAACCAGTTGTAAGAAATTAATGTTGATAAAATAACTTCTGCACTTATTGTAGAAAACATTGTTTCCAATATTTGATCATGTAAATTGTTTCCATTATTATTATTATTATTATTATTATTATTATTATTATTCTTATCATTTTCAACACTATATCTCAATCCATATTCTATAATATCATAACCTAGTTTATTAGAATTATGTGGAATACAATAATTTATGAAAATCATTTTAATACAATTTCTTATAATCACCAACGGAATTTTATCTAAAAGTAAAAGATACATGTTTTCGTTGATCAACCATGATTTATTTGAATTAATCCATTGACTAAACAGTGATAAATTACCAGATTTAATAGATTTTTGTAATGGTTGATACAGTTGAACCAAACTGTGCTCAATAAGTGCAGGAGCAGACAAAGAAGAAACCTTCCCAATTATTAATCCCATTGGAAGTAATAATTTAAAAGTTTTGTTGAGACATGATACCAATTTGGTCTGTATATCTTGTGAGGTGTTTGAGTTCTCCTGGCTGCTATAATAAATGATCATTTTTTGTAAACCTTGATAACACATGTTCAACTGATAAAAAGAATCAACAACTTTGTTTTGAACCATATACGAACGACCTAATAAATATCTATATTCCAAGACATCAATCATATTGAAAATAGATGTTGACTGTTGTTGCTGTTGCTGCAATACTCTAATGTCTATCTTATGAGACATATTATTGAAAATTGTATAACTTGATTTTGGTGATTTAATACGGAAAAATAAATTGTTTAACCTATTAACAACCCATAAGAGTATTTTGAATTTATAAGATATTGCAGTTGTTGTACCAGTATCTTCTGAAGCACCATATATACTGTCTATGTTACTATGAGAATCTCTGAAAATCATTGGCTTGATATTTTGGAAATACTTACTTAGTAAAATTGTAACTTGTGTAGTAAATAGAAAACTATCTGTACCACCAGCAGTACGTAAAGAATCCAACTTCCCACTCAAATCGATCACATATTTAGTCATTTTCTGGTAAAGTTTGCACAAATGGTATTCAAAAGATGGGTCTGAACTCGTAGCAGTGCTCAATGATATAACAAAATTATTCAAATCTGTATAGTACTGGAAAATCAGATCAACATTATCCCAAGTGGACCATGGATTAACATTGTATACAAAGTCCAAATATGAAGTAATCAAAATATTGAACCTTGCTCCGTGTGTTATCTTTAGGTGTGATAGTTTTGTATCGACAATATCTTCAAGTTGTTTCTTTGTACTGTCTGAGAGTAGTGACAATCCACGTAGTTCTTTCTGCAAAACAGCTATGAAGTTCCCATTTTCCGATAAATCTATGGAAAGTACTTTCAACAAACTTTGTGGTCTTCTCAACTGTGTGAAAAACAGATCCATTGTGTTTGCGGCTCTTGTTCCCAGTGGTTTTCAGTGGTTCTTTTTTTTGTTTCCAAAGGTGTTCTTCTCTCGGCAGGAAACTTTTCCAAAGGGAAAAAAAAAAGAAAAATAAGATGCTTCCAAGATGAACTTCAAATGACTTTTTGGTTCAAAATAACAAAATTTCAAGCTACAGATAAGAAGAGGAGAGACAAGACAATGAGTAGTATTGGCAATAGTAATGGGAACGAGCTCAATCCAGCTGGGGCTGCCTTTAAGAAGAAAAAGAGGACCTATCCTAAAAAAAAGAGACCCACCACCAATGATCAAGACAACAACAAGCAAAATACAGCACAAGAACCAGTCAAAAACTTGAATAATCAGGAGTTTTCGCAGAGAAATAGAAGCAACAAGAAAAATAAAAATAAACCAAAGAGTCTACCAACTGAACCAAACACCACTGCCAAACAACAATCTAATGTTTCGGAAAAAGATGGAGAGAGACAAGAGAACAAGACAAGAGGTCCAAATCCAAGAAATAGAAACTTTAAAAACAGCAAAAGTGCTTCCCCAAGAAACAGTCCTTTAGCTGCTTTGCCAAGTGTTTCCTCAAATGCCTCTCCAAACGCCTCTCCAAACCCGACTTCCCAAAACAAACCAAAACCTCCCAGGGGAAAGAACAGAGCCAACACCAAGAGGAAAGTTAGAAAACAGAAAGCACCGCTTGGCCCAAGACTTGTAATCAGAAGATTGCCACCGTCTTTAACCGAGGAGGAGTTCTTGAGTGACTTGCCTCCCGATTTGAAAGAGTTTTTTCAATACTACAAGATAGGCTCGCAAAACATTAACAACCCGTTTGAAGACCCAATTTTCTCAAGAGCATACTTCCAGTTCCCCTTCACACAGGAAGAAGAAAATGTGGCATTACAGAAATATCTCGGTAGTGCAAATTACATCTTAGGTAAATACAAACCTAATGCCAAATTGGAAAAATGTACATTTGCTTATAGAGTTGGTCACACCCAGAATTCTAGATCCAATAATAAGTTGAACAACACCTTGCATTCAGACCGGTTGTTCAAGATTTTTCAAAAAAACTGGGATCAGCATTTCACCTCTGTAGCACCAGCAATCACCGACAAAGACACCGAGAGTAGCAAGAAACCTTGTCAAGATGAAAAGATCAACCATTTGGTGTCACTAAGCAATCTAAGTTTGTTGAGTTTCGACTTGTCCAAAAAAATTAAGAAAGAAGAGAAAAACATGAAAGCAGCAAACGTGTCATTAGACGTCTTGGCCAAGGAAGATAAGAAGAAGATCAGCATTTCACTTTCCAAGAAAGACAGCGCACAGAAAAAAAGCTCCAAAAAGAGCTCCAAAAAGAGTAAGAGCAAGAACTCCAAGAACGCAACAGTATCTGATATTTCAGAAAAGAAAAAGAAAACTAAGAGTAAAAAGAAAAAGAGCAAGTCAAAGAAGGACAGTAGCACCAAGCCGAACCAGGAGCGCTCTGAAGGTGGGACTGCGATAATCGAAGCTGCAGGACTTAAGTACTTGTCATCAAGAAAACCGTAACTTTCTTGGTGTAGTCTTCCACGAAGAATCTGGATTAGATGTATAAAATGTGTGGCCTTGGTCTCTCTGCAAATGTTCATTTTTGTAACCGCGAAGCATTACCTATTTAGGAAAAAAGAACATTTTTTTGATATGAAAAGTCACCCTAAAAATGATTCTTCTTGATGAGAGGAGGAGGTGTGTTAGGTGTTAGATACTCTAGATATTCTAAAATTATATAAGAAAGATAAATAGTAACAACAAGAACACAATGGACACAGATAACAGCTCCATCACTTTTGAAAACAACAAAGACGTCATTTTGCTATTTTACAAATTTTTAAGAAAGCTTCCTAGAAACCATATGCGTATGCAGAGCTCAAAAGATGCCTTCTTTAACAAAAAACCTTTACTATTTAATTTGTTTATGCAACAGTCAACTGCTTTTGACAATCCAACCTATGATGTTGCCATGGCTCATTTACGGGTATTGATTGCAAATCCAGAGTCATTATTAGAGATAATCAAGGACTACACTTCCGGTTTTAGAGATTTCCATTTCAAAGAGTCTGTTGGCAACATCATGGAGAGATGGGAACAAGAACAACAAAAACCAAAAATTGGAGAAGATTCAAAAGCTATTCTTGATTTTGCGTGTTTTGATGCGTGTTTAATTCTCTGCATTAATGTCATCAACAAAACAACAATTTTCTCAAAAAGAGAGAAAAAAGAGATGATTCAAAGAGTAAATTATGTTTTGGATATGAGAAAGTTGAGCTCAAATAGTTCTGTTGATGATGAGGAAAAATTTGCTATTGAAGGATTAGTGTACTTACTTGTTCCCATGGTTTTACATAAATCTAAAAATTTTGGAATCTTACAAACATATTGTCAAGAAAATGTGCTAAACGCTTTACAAAAAATGACTGTTTTGAAAGTGGTTTTACAAAATAGAAACACTATTACAGAGTATGTAGATTTTGAGTCAAGATGGTCGTTATATACATTAGAGAAATCATCGCACAGATTGTTAAAAGATTACAAATTAGTTTTGCAAAAAAATATAATTTTAGAGAAAATGTTGAGTTATTTTGTTTGTTTACAAACCAAGAAAATTGAACCCACAATAGATTATAAAAAAGTTCTTCCTGATATTAAAACTTACTTGGAGACCCATCCTCTGGATGATGATAACAAATCTGAGTGTTTGAGTGACAAAGCAGCAACAACAGATAAAAATAATTTGAGAATGTTTAATGAAACTTTTTTTACACTTGTGAAGGAAGTTATAGACGGTTCAGCCAAAAGTGTCGAGGAATCGAAATTTAAGGAAACAACGCCACTGAGTCCAAATCTTGCAGTTTGCCGTAAAATAATTGAAGAGCAATTGGAATTAAAAAGACATGCCGACACTGGTGGAAAATCTACAAGTAAAAATGAAAATGAAACTGATGAATCAAATGTTTCTTCAAGACAAGAAAGAACATTGAGCAAATTTCAACGGTTAAAGTTGAAAAAATTGCAAATGGATGAGAAGGAAGAAGAAGAATCAAAACAAAACACGCCAGATTATTATCTATCGTTGAAACGTAACGAAGATACAAATAGTGACAAAAGCTTGAAAGTTTTTGAAAAAAAGGAAAACTTGCTCAACCACCACCAAGACAACTTTGAAAAACCTTTATACAAGTTCGATGTTGAATGCCGCGGTAAGCTTCTTTCAAACAGTGAATTTTTCACACCAATGCCTTTGTTATCGGAATTCACTGATGAAAACCAAGACACCAAAAATTTTGTTTATGATTACAAAAAAAAATGGACACCAGTTGTTCATCATCCATTTTTCAAGGGACCTATTGGCAGTGGTTTTGAATGGTGGAAAACCAAGAAAGATTCATTTACTTTTGAAGAACAACAGAAAATGATCAGTGATTTACATCTGATCATTGATACTTTGAAGTATGAAAATGGTTGTTTACAACTGTCTATGAATTTATGTAGTGGTAAAGCTTTGGTTTAGCTACAACAACAACAACTGCTACATATTTTTTTATATATAATTATTTAGGTTTGAAATTATTACTTATTTAATGAACGAGAATCTTTCAACTTGAGGTATATGTTTTGGCTAGTGTTTAAACTTGTGTACGCACAACTGAAGAAAATCGCCCATTTCTCAGGACTGATAAAATTTTGAGCAACAGTGACAAAGACAGATGAACTGATAAAACTGGAAGTGTAAAACTTGATAAATTTCTCATTGATACTTTGCTTTAAATGTAGCACAAATTTCTTAGGATCTCTTCTGACACTTTGAATCAATTGCAAAACGTTCCCACCTTCATTGATAATTGGCAAGTTGACAACGGTCAATGTCACAATAAGAAAACAAACTTGAATTGGTGAGATGATGAATAAAGAACCAAGCAGCTGCAAAAAATTTGTTGTTCTGAAGCTTACATATTTCCCACGTTTTTGAAACAGAGCCACAAGTTTAGACACAGCTTTGATTAAAAACTTGTATCCAAAATGATTGATTGGTGTATTTATCGCACCGCCGTAGAAGACCATCAAAATTAGTTTTTGCACCAAGATATTTATCTTGACTTTTCCTGTGAGAGAAGAAGACAATATCTCGTTCAAACCAGAAAGCACAGCTCCAGTCAGGACTTTGACCAGCAATGGGTTTGACTTTAGCAATTTGTTGTATGAAGAGATTGGATTCGACGACATGGATGTTTTGTCTTCTTTGTTCAATAAAAAGACATTAATGAGAGTAGGAATATATACATACATATATATATATGTGCACAAAACCAACCGTACACATCCCAAACAAAACAATATCAAAAGTTATCAATGAAAATGGTGCTCAACTGATAACAAATTCGCGGTTTATACCGACAGCTCCTTTCTTATCTCTTCCTCGTCGTTTTTCTTTATTGCACGTGTCGCTTCTTTCTTTCTTTCTTTTGGAAGAGTCCCCGACAAATTTAAGTTTCTTCGTGTTTCGCTCCTGGAGGTCATGTCCTGATCGTGGAGGCCAAAGCCCAAGGAGCAATCTACCAGCCACGATAGTAATGAAGTTGATCAGTTTTCTAGCCAAGCTCCGTAACGAGCAGTTATGTGTTGAGTTGAAGAACGGGACCACCGTATGGGGCACGTTGCAAAGTGTTTCACCTGCGATGAACGTTATTCTAACCGAAGTAACGTTGAGTTTACCCTCGAAACAGCCGGTAATGGGGCTTAGTGGGGATAACACTAACACAAATAACAACAATACTAGCGGCGACCTCTATTTAGTCAACAATGCTGCAATCAGCGGTGTGTATATGAACATCGATTCCAAAAACAGAAACAGCGAAAATCCACATTCGACTACTCTCCAGTATATCAACATACGTGGTAACACAATCAGACAGATAATACTACCAGAGTCTTTGAACTTGGATGCCTTGTTGCAAGAAGACACTGACCAACAGGAGTTGAACAAGTTGAGAAAAAGAGGGAAAGTGGTGAACAGCGCCAGCAAAAAAAGACGGCCTACAAACGATCAGCATTCCAGTGATATACAACCAGCTCCTAGCAACAAAAGATTCAAAAGGTCTTTATAAGCCAGAGATATATCTATGTAAAAAAAAAAAAAATTATATACGTTTTATTTCTATAACTCATCACTTGAAATGTCATTAAATTCATCGATAGTCCACCGACACTGGCCCAATGGGATCCCCCATATATCAGTGGCTCTCATTAATCTGTCTACCGTTTCGTCAATGTGATACACAACAAAATCTGTTTTGTTCCAGATATCAGATTCGAATTTCAAGCTTTTCAACTTGTTATACTGGTTGTATCCTTGTTTAAACCATTTTTGCAAAACATCATAATACGGATCGTGTTCAAAGACGTAGTAGTATTGTATTCTAAGATAGCACAACAAAAGCACATACAAATATTTGAAAAGTGGCATTTGCGGCAGACAGTAGTCTTCAATAAGTATTGTAACCTGCTGCCATGTCGGCTTGATCTCGATCAATTTCAAAAGCAAAGAAACAAACTCCACACCTCCGCAATACCGCAGCTCGTTCTTGCTGTCTACAAAAAATTTGAAAAGTATAGGTGTGAGTTCCAGCATCGTGTTTCCTCTCATGTTTCCCAAGCACAAATTTGTCTTGTAAAACATTGACTGATGTAGTTTCGTTCTGATAACGTGGGGGATCACCACACTCGTGGACTGGTGGTTCAATTGTTTGCCCGATAGAGTTGTGTCTAGTTGGAACTCGTGTTGCATTGTAGAGAGGAGGAGAATTTTGGTCTTTTACGCTGGTCTTCTGCCCCAATCAAAAGACATATGGTGCAAGAAAAAAAACATATACACGGGTCCAAATATCGATGGTGCAAAATAAATGCATTTCAAAGTACATACTGATATTTTTCTTTTTTTTTTACAAACAATTAATTACTTGCCTGTTTTGTTGACTATTTACAAACCTTTACGTATCATCGAGCAGAATTAAAACCAGGTCACTTTGTTTTTGGCTTTTTGTTCTTCCACTCTATGCTTGTATTTCATACCTTTGTTGGCGACAATAAATTTGTCTGCATTTTGAATAGCAACTGCCATTCTTTGCAGTTTCCCAGGTCTTTCCAACTCGTACTTGTGACCCTTTGGTGACAAAACACCCTTCATGAACTTTTTCTTGTCGTATTTTTCCTCGTAGAATAGCTTCCTGCTCTGTGTT
Source organism: Hanseniaspora taiwanica (nom. inval.) (assembly GCA_030580555.1). NCBI lineage: Eukaryota > Fungi > Ascomycota > Saccharomycetes > Saccharomycodales > Saccharomycodaceae > Hanseniaspora > Hanseniaspora taiwanica (nom. inval.). Next base: position 13,060 of record JAKTSY010000018.1, on the reverse strand, counting down.
GGTGGGAGCAAGTCGTGAATACCAAATTTGTAACTCATCTTGTATAAAATACTCATTCTTCTCAGACTGTATTTTGGTTCGTGCCATTTACCAGTGACAGGATGTTTGTTTGGGAGAAATGGGTTGGCATCAGCTGCCAAAGTAGAGGTCGATTTCTCACTGTACTTGATTGTTGGTGGGTATTTTTGAAAAAAAGTCTTCAACTGTTGTGGAAGATACTCAAACAGCTTTCTGTTGGAACTAGACATTGTGTTTGCGTTTGTGTTTGTGTTCGTTGGTTGGTTGGTTGACTGATCGTTGGCTTTTGGTTGCGAATTTCATATCCTAGTGCATATCAGAGAATTTTTTTCTTTTCTTCAAGCAGAGAAAAAGAGAAACAGAAAAGACTTTCAAAAACACGTCGTCAGAACGTCAAATTTAGCAAATGATTAAACAAAATACATACAATACACACAACCACCCCTCTCACAAGTTGTCTCTCATTTCCAATAGCCTTTCCCAACCGTCTGTGCCGTCCCAGGTCTTCTTACCTTTGCTCAGCAGAGACTTAATAGCAGATCTGGCCTTGTACTTCCAGTCTTTGCAAACCAGGTCACCCATTCTGCCCTCTCTTTCACCAAGAGATTCGTAGGCAGCGACCAAGTCATCACATGCGTCCACGGTATCGTTCCAAATTTTTTCGTCGATCTCAAGATCTGGATTGTGCAAAACAGATCTATACGCCTTTTCCACGTTTTCCAAAGCAGCCCATGGTCTGTTTCTCCAAAGTTCGACTTTAGAGACGAGTTTCCAGCACCGTGGCTCGTTATTAATCACTTGAGGCAACTGGTTGCAAACGAAATCCATACAACTTGTTTGGAAATGTGTCAGTCTTTGATTATTCGGGTCGTAATCACTTGAGATTAGAAGTTCCACTAGTTTCTCAATGACCGGTAAATCAATGATTGACATTGAATTGTTGTCCTTTTTCAATGTCAACAAGTGTTGACAACACATCAAGACGTCGTCCCATTCGTCACATCTGATCGAAACCATCATGAAATTTTCCCAAATTCTCCAATTTCTTTGAGAGTCAGCTTTCACAGCTTTTTGCAAACAATTGTGGGCTTGTTTATATTTTTTCAATTCCATGTATGCAGCACTCAAATTCGACCACGACAAAGCATGATCATCGTCTAATGAAACACATCTGGAAAATGCCTCTGCGGCAACATTCATGTTACTGTTTTCCAAGGCAACACATCCATAAAAATACCAAGTTTCAAAACTCAATGGGTACTGTTTCAAAGAGTCGTTCAAGTGTTTCAAAGCAGTGACAGGATCTTTCTTGACGTTAAAATAGTATCTCCCTAAGGAGTTTTTCGCGTTAACGTATTTCCCTAAACTCCAAGCTTTCTCCCATAAACGTGGATCTTGTGTTATGTCACCCAAGATTGAAAAAGCTCTACAGTCAGTAGGATTTTCTTGTGTTCTCTTGACCAAAATTTTTTCTGCCTCTTTTTCGTCTCCAACTGCAGCATAACACAATGCAGCCTCACATGGCATTTGCAATCTTTCGTAGATTTCCACGGCTGATCTTAGGATCCCCAAAGACATGTATTTCTCGGCCAAAGTGGCATCCAAGTTCCATCTGGGCAAATAAGGCAATTGGTGAATATAAGTCATTTTCTGTTGTTGTTGCTGTTGTTGCTGTTGTTGATTTTTAATTTGTAGACCCAATTCTTCCACTAAAGTTTGCATTTGCAAAAGACCTCTTTCTATAGTTTTTGCCTTTGTCGTTTCAATAATCGATCTTTCCCAAAGACATCTACTGAAAATAGACCAATCTTTGTGATCTTTCTTGTCATCACCGTTATAGATCAATCTTGAAACAACAGAGCTCAATTCAATTTCGACTAGTGGGTCTTTAGCTGGTGAAGTTTGTCTCAGAGTGTATAATCTTAATAACAATTGCAACTCGTCGTAGTGAGTAAGTTTAGGTTGGTTGTTTGGATCCAACTCTCTAAGCAAGATTGGAATATTTTCTTGCCTTATAGCAGTTGGCAATAAGATATCATCATTAAACCCTTGATCATCGGTCAGTTTACTTTTTTTGTAAATTTGTTTATCCAATGGTTCGTCACCAATACTTTCAAAAATTGGTTTCTCTAATAAAAGATCGTGATTTAGATTCAAACTTTCAGGTGCAGCAGCATCATCTTCTTCGTGCTGATGATCATCATGGTTGTCCTCAGTCGACGAACCACAACAATCGGTATCTGATTTAGCCAGGATAATCAAATTTGCGTGTGCCTCTGATTGATATTTAGTTCTTTTAGCTCTAGCACCGGTCAATACAAATTGAAAATTAGTCAATTTTTGTAATTTAATCAATGTTGGTAAACAAAAATTTTCTGTATTTATAGCCAATGAACATTTAACATTTTCTAAGTAAAAAATGGTGTATAGTTTTTTTTGAATGTCTTCAGTGACTAAAACTTTAGCGTCATTGGTTAAAATCGAAGAAACCAAATCGATAGAAGAATAGATGGAAGATGCTACTATAGGTTGGTCCCCAGCAGGTTCGTTCAATAAAGACAGTTGAGTTAAAATAGCTCTTGCCTCCCACCATAAAGCAATACTTTGAAATGGAATCAAGTTTTTGCTAATCAATGGGATTGCACCTTCCACTTCAGATTGAGTTGGTACATCTGCAGTCAATTTCTCAAAAATAATCAATGCACATAATAAATAAAATGGAACATCGCACAATTCGTAAACAGGTTGACCTGAACAACTCAATAGTGATAATACATTTTTTTGCAACATGGGAGAAAAAGTGGGTATCCCAGTTGATAAGGGAGCAGGTCCTGTGTAATTACATTGAATAAAAGTTTGCAAAAGTGAAATCCCCAAGAGCAAAGAGGAATTGATGTCTTTACTAATAAAATTTTCTTGTAAAAAACACGTAATTTTCCCCTTGATATCAGCACAAAGCTCTCCATTTTGTTGTTCCTCTTCGGTGCTTGCAACTACGGTTTCTTCTAAATTTTTGATCAATTCACCAATGTTATATTCTTCAAACCATTGACAAACAAATTCAGCAGACTGTCCTTTCAAAATAAGCTCTGTGGCTTTGTAATAACTCGATTCTTCTCCATTGTTCACAGGAACATTTTTTTTGAAAACAGATGCATCTGTTGACAACAACAAATTGACATGCAGTAAAATATCCATTATACTTGGGCTTTATTTTTTTGTTTTCCCCTTTTTCTTCTTCATGCATATCGATGAGGACAACTTCCCCATCTTAGTAATCATTGCTATACAGCTTCATTGAAAAAGAAAAGAGACAGAGCGAACGTCACAAATGCGATTAAGTCAAAGACACGTGATTAAAAAGCTTTTTAAAGCCATTGATTTCGAATATATGATAAAGGATACATTAGAGTGTATATAATTACATGACACTGGGTACTATAATTTGTGTTCTTCCACAAGATAAAAACGTTTTTTTCTAAAAGTTACAGTTTATTCTTTAAACCCTTCTTTGTTCTATGCGGTAAGAAGAAACTCGTTCGCACTTCGTCTAAAAACAATATTCTGAAAGCGTTGAACTTGTGAAACGTTGTTGGTCTGTACAACTTGCTGTCTGTCATTGTTCTGTATCCCAACTTCCCACTCATCATTCCACTATAATGCATGTGGGCTGGTTTTTGATCAGGATGTATCTTATAGTATACCCATTCCACAAAAGATTTGAACGGCCGACTTCTCGCCAACCTTCCTGCCAAAATGTCTTCCACGCGTCTAGGATTTGACATTTCTGTGTTTATAAGCTCCTCTTGTGCGTGTGTATTGGGCCAATATATAATCTCTCTGTGGTGTATTTAATAGAGATAGATTGAGTAAATGATTTCTTCTTCCGAGTAACTATTTTGGGAAGAAGGTTTTGAACTCTTGTTCCTGAACAACAATTACATCGGAACACCGAATACATACCTCGGACAAATGATATTTTGAAAACGCGAAACTTTCTTCTTTTTTCTTTTCAAAGAGAAGTGGGTAACAAAAAACTATTTCCAATATTATTTTCAGTTCACGCGTTTGGGTTTATCTTTATACACTCCATACACGATTTAACGTTCTGACTATATTAACACCTCAATCCTCATTTGGTTATCGTATTAATAAACAAACAAGAACAAAGACAACCAATAAATATACAGAAATGAGCAGTGGTGGATACGCAGGTTATAACGCTCCTACAGACTTTAACAGTGACGGTGGTTTTTTACAAGGATCGTCTGCCTCGCAGGGGAACTCTAGTGGTTCTGCCTTTGACGGGAAGAAAAACTTGACACCATGTACGATCAAACAGCTTGTTGATGCTGCTCCGGAATTGCAAGACGGAGTCAGTTTTGCCGGGAACTTGAATTTAACCAATATCAGTGTTGTTGGGGTTGTTAGAACTGTTACCGATAACGATTCTTTTGCTCAAATGAATATTGAAGATGGAACAGGTCAATTGGAATTCAGACTGTATAACAACAACAGTCCCGGAGATGCAGAAGGTGGTGCTACGGACGATGGGATGGGAAATGCCTTTGAAGACGATTCTTCCGTTTCTCCAAAAGATCAATACGCCGTTGGCGAATATATAAAAGTATATGCAACACCAAGATCCATTGGTGGGAAACTAGGTTTACAATACGTTGTTGTTCGTAGAATCACAAGTTACAACGAAGTTTTAGAGCATTTGTTGAGTGCGGCCAAAGTTTACATGATTTCTGAGGGGAAATTGAACGCTGATGGAACTAGCAACAAAGGGGAAGCCAATGGTGGTAGCAGCAACAACGGCAGTGCTGGTAAAGGGTTGTTTGTACAAGATGACGATCAAACTCCTGGTCAAAAAATCATAACACTATTGCACGAGTCCAAAGGTTCTTTTCCGAACGGTACCCCATTGAGATTTATTTCTGAAAAATTAGGGATGTCAATAGATTCGGTAAGAGACACAACCCAGAATTTCATTGATGAAGGTTTGTGTTATACCACATTGGAAGACCATGTTGAGCTAACATAATATGCTTATGTATTGTATATATTATAAAAAAAGAAAGAAATAAGTTATGTCACGTGTGCTGAAACCATAATATCAATTAATTAAAACATGCATTTATATCAATAAATGCTTGCTGTTTGGCTTTATCCTGGGAATATATATATATATAGGGATGTTGAAATGAATTTTATCATAAATGGTGAAGAAAAAACCTCCCACCAATCCAACGCAAAAATGTTAAACTTATACTATGTATTTTTAACAACAGTTTTCATTGGTAGAGTGTGGAGTGACTCAGTACACCCAATTGAAATTCGAGGCAAGTTTTTCGTAGACTCAATGACTGCTAGCCCATTCTATATCAAAGGCATAGATTATCAGCCAGGTGGCGCTTCTGATATCTCCAAAGATAAAGACCCGTTGTCGGACCCAGAAATATGTGCTAGAGATATCACGTTGTTTCAAGATTTGGGTATCAACACAATAAGAATATACTCTGTCAATCCTGATTTGAACCATGATGTGTGCATGTCGCTATTGGCTACCGCTGGTATCTACTTGGTTTTGGATGTGAACTCTCCTTTGGAAGGACAGCATTTAAACAGGTACGAGCCCTGGACTACATACAGTGAGGATTACTTGGAACACGTTTTCAAAGTTGTAGAGTCTTTTGCTCATTACAACAACACTTTGGCATTTTTTGCTGGGAATGAAATCATTAATGATGAGAGATCTGCCAAGAACTCACCTCCTTACATTAAACAATTAGTCACAGATATGAAATTGTACATGGAAAAGCATAGTCCAAGGGCTATTCCGGTGGGATACTCTGCAGCAGACGACTTAAAGTACAGAGTCTCACTTTCCAAGTATTTGGAATGTACCGATTCTCGGTTTCCACAAGGAGCTGTAGATTTTTACGGTGTAAACACCTATCAGTGGTGTGGGCATCAAAATTTTGAAACCAGTGGGTACAGTAAACTAGTGGATGACTATGCAGAGTATTCAAAACCTGTTTTCTTTAGCGAGTTTGGCTGTAATAAAGTCGTGCCAAGAATTTTTGAAGAAATTGAAACAATGTATTCATCAAAAATGACAACCACCTTTGCAGGGGGGTTGGTTTACGAGTATTCACTTGAGGCAAACGAGTATGGTTTGGTCGATATTGACGCATCCACTGGTGACGTCACTATATTGCTAGACTATGTAGCTTTGCAGAGCAGATACAAAAAAACTGCAGAGATTCAATCGAGAAGTTTGTTCAAAAGAACCGACAGCATGGTTTCTTGTAAAAAAGAGTATGAAAATTTGGAAATCACTGGGAAAACACCTCAAAACTTGGCTAACAAGTTGATCGAAGCTGGGGTTACTAGTGAACACGGATCTTTTGTAGGGTTGACTGAATCTGACATGACACACGGCTATAAAATATACGGTCCAGATAAGAAAAAGTACGATATTCCCTCAAAGATCAAACAAATTGTGGAAATTGAAAAAACTTCAAAAACAACATCTCCAACAACTGCGAAATCAACATCTTCAGGAACACCAAACTCTAAACAGAAAAACGGCGCCATCGACAAAAACTCGGTTCCTGCTGCTGCTGCTGCTTTATTTATCACATTGTCAGCCATATTTCACGCCTAAACAAGTTCTACCTTATGTAACACGTATATAAAACAATCTATAAAAATAAAATAATATTAGGTTGATTTTTTGCTCTTTTTAGTATCATCATAGCTGTAAAGCACATAACAATCTCTGTCCTTCACTTTTATAGGCGTATTGACGTTCAACAAGGGTCTAAGCATCAATTCCCAGTCGTATCTCGATCTAGGTGTGCAGAAAGGCAGCTTTCTCAACATGTGGATCTCAACAGACTTGAACTTGGACAGCATTGTGAGGAAAGCCCAAAGGTTGACATTGGGAATATCCTTATAGTTGAACAAGTCTCTATACCCATTGATATGGCTTGGGTCTAGAGAAACATCCGCATCCTCGTCCAAACTGTTGAAGCAGCTGTTTACTATTTCTTCCCACCAGTATGAGTCGTTGTCTCCGTTAAGTGGTTCCGCAGAAACTGTCACCTGGTCCTGATCTTGAGTGGTTTTATACAAGAAATCCAGGTATCTCTTTGGAGACAAGGGGACCACATTCTTAAATGGAATGTTTATGATTTCCAAATTTATTGCCTCGCGATTTGGAATTTTATTCCACAATTTATGAAACTTGTGATAGTTCAAGAAAAAATTAGATATTTGAAGTGATTCGAAATATTCCAATTGATCTTTTGTTATCTTGGCACCCTTTTCTGTGCTTTTCGCATGTTTGTTGTTCAATTTGTTTTCCGCCAAATTGTATGCAACAACCAAGGAAGTGGTTGGTGGTGGGTATTTCACTGTATGTTTCTGATCCTCGTGAATGATAAGTGTTTCTGCAATAGAAAGTGTGTCATCTAAACTCGATTCCAATTGTTGGTCTGATTCCGAATTAGCATTAGAGAGATAGTATTTATCAGCCACGGAATTATCGTTGCAAAAACATATACTATTACAATCTACGGTCAAATCACGTAAAAGTGGGAAACAGTTTGACAACAAAAGATCAAATGAGTTTTTCAAGTTTTCCAATTTTAAAGACCTCACTTTTATAAAATATGCATGCAATGTTTTAAAAATTCCATGTTTTATGATGATATTACAATTGTTTAAAGACAGTTTTGCTATCGAAGAGTGCACATCCAAGTAACCCTTTTCATCAATTTTCATCTGCAACGGCAGCAACTCAAAGGGACATGCTAAAGATTGTGAGTCAATGTCCATATTCTGTAAAACCAATTCTTCAAAAACCCCAAACCCGAAAAGATAAAAGGGCCTTAGCAAACAGTTTGCCGTTTTCTTGGTTTTCCCAATAAGTTCCAACGTTCTAAAACGTGGAACAGAGTAATATTTCGATTGGTAATCTTCAATCCATTCTTGACTCAATTTAAAATTTTTCAAATCGTCTCTTGTCATCGATTGTTGATTTTTCAAAAGTTTATCGAAAAACTCTTTGGACCCATCATTGAAAACCGAGTACCATTCTGGGATAATAAATCCTGGATCTATATCACTCAGCGTAATATGACTCAAATTGGGCAAATAATCAATAACGTTCAACATCAATTCGATATAGGTATATTTAGAAAATTTACGAAGAAGTGTTTCATTTTCAGGTCGAGCAAAAAGAGAACTGAAATACGATGCACTTGCTCCAGATGATGATGATGCTGATGTTGATGAATTGTCGTTGTGATAGTTTGTTGCGTGCAGTTTTGGAATGTTTTCTTGGATCTGGTAAGACCCGGCAATCGTAGATGTCTTGGTGTAGTATTTGCTATATTTCAACATCGAATCCTGACACTCTGGTTCTATGAACTCAATCTGGTGCACTGTCATTCTTTTCTTTATGTTTTCGTTGGAATGTATGAATATAGCAAATTTTAAAAGAGACAATTTGCTATGCAATTTGACGTGTCTGTATAAATAATTTTTCGATACCAGTTGGTATAATTGTTTGTTTGTTAAACACAATGCCAACAATGTGGATTTGTCATCTAAGAACTTGTCCAAGATCGAGAAAAGTATTTTCTCATCCAGTTGGAGAAACTGTTTCAAAGGCTGAATCCTGTGGGTGGAAAAGTCACTACTGGTTATGCTACTATTACTGCTGGTGCTTTCGGAGCTCATCAGAGATTCGAGTTCAAAATTGTTGTTTTTTTTATTCGATCGTTTGGATTTCCCTAGCAATTGGAACCTCTTCATTGTGATATGTTTTGTGTAATCTGTGTTTCCCTCGGGCCTCTTTTCAAAATAATTCAATATACTTTGACTTCTGTTTCCTTCCTCTTTCTTAAGTCTTAAAACCGCCAAACTTTCGAATCACAAAGCTTAACTGTGGTGGATCTTTCTGAGTTAGTTTTTTCAAGAATTACAACACTTGGCACGTGCAGTTTTCAATTTATGATTGGTCATATATACAAGGTTACATATTCAACAAAATATCTCTTGCCATATAAACGAGAAGTATGTTACAATGAAAGACAACAAAAAAAAAGGTCAATCGTTTTTCGATGAAGGACCTGATAATGTATGTATCTTGGTTGTATCGGTCAATTTTTCTCTAACTTTTTCTGGTGCATCTTTTGCAAAATGACCGATTTTAGCTTTCAAAGACTCTGGAATATCTTCAAAACAGAGGTCGTTCACATCTGTAGAAACTCTTTCATTTTGCAATTTCATAAGCGCTTCAATGTCAACGTGTTTTTCTTTGTCTTGGAAAATATTCAAGTGGTCTGCCATCAAGTGTCTGCTTTTGCAACCGGGACACTGAATCAACACAGATCCCTTGGTGTATGCCTGTTTCGATATCTGGTGACCTGATCTTGTTTTGCAAACTTTACACGTGAATGCCACCATTAGCATCGGTTTATCCCCCTGAATCTTGCCCACTGGCGTCCCGACTGGTGGTTTTTTTGTCAAAGTGTCCTCTTGTAAGCACAGTCTTGATGCATTGTAATGTCTAGTTGCTTGCACAGTCAACAGCGGTGTGACTATCTGTCTTCTTGTGTGTTGGAATAAAAAAAGTCTACCCCTTAGATATCTCGGCTTAACTAAATTTTTCAGCATTGTATGTGGATTGTATCTTGTCTTTATTGCTATTATTATTTCAATAATAATAATGTCTTGTCTTTTATCTGGGGGAGAGTTGAATGGCAGTTAGTCATCATGGGGCTGTGTTCTTGATGATTCGGTGAACTTCTTCTTTTTCCTTCCGAAAAACACACCGTCGGACTAGGGTATGAACACCGAAACACCGAAAACAAAATGTTTAGGCCGAAATGAGTTGAACTGTGGTATCAATCAAACCCAATTTTTCAATTAATTGCAATACAAATAGTGAAGATGACAAGAGAAAAGAGAAGAAAAAGAAGCAAATACGTGTGAATAGGATTCAATTGAGTGACGAAATATATATTTTGGGAATGAGTACACGGAACGATCATCCTGTTACTGTTAAAATGGAAATTCCGAGTTTAAACGGTAACAACAATGAAAGCAACAACAAAAACAATACGACATCTTTAGGTTTAACTCCAGAAAAGGAGAAAAAGATTACAGAGAGAATTATGCAGCGGGCAGAACTGGCGAAAATGACCAGGCAATTGAAGTTGGAATTGGGGAAAGTGGCGTCGTCCCCTACCAAAAAGACATTACAGCCACCCTTATTGAGTGGTAGTAGTGTACTGCCGAATGGATTGATGAGTAATCGTAACGATGAGATTAACGAAACTTCTGTAATTATTTCAGAAAAACAGGTGTCTCCATTGAAGAGAAGGCAGTCCGTTCAGAGTGAAGTATATAACACAAATAGAGATGACCAGAAAGACAGTTGCTCTCCAACTAAAAAATATAAACAATTAATGTCACCAACAACGCCAAATGGAGTGAGATGGAATGAGACGCTGGGTGGTTTGAAACGCAATGCTAAAACCAACGAGGCATTAGATAGGGCCAACACCTCCGGACAACACTCGGATGACAGTTTCCAAAAAGAATTAGGCGCAGATCTCTTGATGTATCTAGCAAGTTCTCCATACAACGGGATGAATGCAGCACCTTCGTCTCTTTTGAAAAGTAGTAGTAATAATGATATTAGAGACAGAAATAACGTTTATGGAATTAGCAGCAGCGGCGGGGGCAATGAACCCTATGGGTCAATCAATAATGATTTCAATAGTTTCTTACAGACGCCTAGTCAAGTGAAAGGATTTGATGGGCTTTTAGAAAGTCATAATGGAAACATGGCTCAAACTAATAAGAATTTAAGAGAACAGTTGTTAAAAGAAGTCATACCAATGACACCGTTAACTAGGCCAAGAGGTAGTAGTCCTGTAAAAAATAGTATAATATCCAAAAATAGAGGTAATAAAGTTTTTGACGAGGAAGAGGAAGATCAAAATGAAGCAAGAACAGGAAATGCGGATCAAGAAAATATTACTGAAGATGAAATAGATCCAGATCAGCATATTCTGCGAAACTGTACACCAAATGAAGTGCTCGGAGACAATGACGAAAGTGCCTTTCCAAGGTCCTCCAGTAAATACGCTTCTTCTAGACCACAGGCAGGTCATATGATGATATCTTCATCTCCACCAAGAGAATTTGACTCGCCCTCTGTATATACTCAACTGATGCTATTCTCTCCTGAAAAAGAAAGAAAACCTGCTGCTGCTGCTACTGCTGCTGCTGCTGCTGTCACCACCACTACAACCGACAGTGAAAATGGCAAAAGTCTGTCAAAGGATCGCAAAGAAGTGGTGCACAAAATAAATCCATCTTATCAAACAAGCCAACAGAATCTATTGAAAACTCCATCGAGACCTATTAACGGAAACACAGGGAGTGCAATGAGTGTTAGTTTTCTTCCACCAAACTCAGCGATTGCCAATTTCATGATGATGAAAACACCAAACACTCAGCAACTGAACAGTATTTCGAATATGCTCTTGGACAGTGCGACTGCAAATGCCATATCGAGCATGGAACCTCAAAAGCGCGTTGGGGATGCTGCCAAGAGTGGGGAAGACAATAAATTAGACTTGAAGGATGCAGCAGTGGTTGCCAAATCAGATCCTCAGAAAACTGAAAACGGCCAACCAGATCAACAACAGCACCAGCAGCAGCAGCAGCTTGCATTTAACAGATCACATGCTAGCAACGGTAACAATTTCAGTATGGGCGAGTACATGAACAACTTGTTCAGTCCTTCCCCGGGTGTTCCCTCCAAAAAAAACAACAACACTCGGAGTTGATGTTTGTTTTAGAAATTTCATACAGTACATAACGTTTTAATTATTCTCTTATTGGCTTTGAATAGTGCATTGTTTACCAATTGAGTATTGTGCAGTAAATATTATTAGAAAACAGTGTAGGAGCCCGCAAATCTGTCTTTAAATACCAGACAAAGATAAATAAAACTTATAAATAGGGAGAGAAATTTGCAGTTACCAGATTGCATATTATCTACTATTCACTATATTTATAGCTGTATAATGATGTTTGAAAGTGTTTGAATTTACAAGGAGAACTTGAAATCACTCTTTTTTAATAATAAGACTAAATTTTACCAACATAAATTCAGTGGGCATTTTAGAACATAATTTCATTAAGAAAAAAGCAACAGAAGTGCATCTTTTTTCTTAAGAAAAATTAACTAAACATCAATATTGTGTATAAGCAATAACTATTGATTTTTTCCATAAGTCTTGTGAGTCAACTCCCACATACCAACCCAATTATCTCAAAAGTACTATATGATTTTAGAACTTTTTAAATGCATAAATATCTTTGTAGAGCTTACGCTTTGTCGTTCTTCCCTAACTTCCGACACTAAAATATGCTCCTATTAATTGTTTGAAGTAAAGAATTTATTCAAGATGTGTGCCTGTTTCTATGTTTCCGGCTTGACATCCAATGTGTTTTTACTTGACTGGTTGGTTAGAGCTCTTCTAAATCACTACATGATTTTAAAAAGCATTGAATACATATTCAGCAATGATGTTGCTAATTTTATTAATAAATATAACACCGCAAGGATAATATTGAGACAAACAGCTACTGTTTTATTTAAAGTTTTCCCTCGAATTGATTGATAGGAATATACAACAAACTATCTTTAATTAAAAGGAACAGCCCAAGACACCAAAAAAAATTATCGGACACTCAATAAAGTAAAGCCATTGTTTTGTAGAGCTGATGTTGGGCAGTAAACGAATCAATTTCATGGATGCTTTATGGTTGGTTCATAATTTACATTTCAAGAGAAAAAGAGAAGCAAACAAGCTAAAAAAATATATACTGTGGCACTTTCTCTATTAATTGTTTTATCTATAGATTTATATATAAAGGTCTGTAAAAAAGAAAAGTTTTATATATTTCCACGATTTTACTACTTAATGAGAGCGGTGTTTGTGTT
>JAKTSY010000017.1:0-114543 GCA_030580555.1 Hanseniaspora taiwanica (nom. inval.) | reverse complement strand
GAAATAATAAAGGCTCCATGTCACCTCTCCAAAGTACAGAAATGCATGGTTATTTTCCTGCTGCTTTACCATCATCTGCCAATTTGACCCCAATTTACAATACGGACTCCGCATACAGTTTTGAATCTGTCAGAAAAAGACGTTGATTGTACAGAATGTGTTAAAATAGTGTGTGTGTGTGTGTGTTATACATATATATATATAAAAGTACGTATGTTAGATTGTCATTTGCTTTTCTTTTTTCAAAAACAGGACCTATTTGAATCACAGTTGCTTAACATCTTCCAAGTATTTGATCAACTGGGTTCTGATTTGAAGAGCAGGAACTGTGATCTCGTTAATAGATGCTTCAAAACTTTCGGCCAAAGCGGAATACTTGACAGAGTATTTTCTGATTACAGATTTGATCAAAGAAATAGCACTTTCCATTTTCCAAACCAAATCATATTTTTGCAAATCGCCCTCAGAAATTTGAGGAAGTTCGTTTTCCTGGTCCTCATAGTCAAAGTAATCATAAGTTGGAATGACAGGCAAAGCTGCGTCAGAACCAAGATTCAATTGGGAAATTGCATCATTAGCCAACAAGCTCAATTTTTCAAAAACATATTGGAATAAACCACTGGTTTCTTTTTTGTTTTCAATATCCAAAACCACAAATAATGTTTCAATATACGATGAATCTACTAATCCGTAATTTTGGTTAGCTTCATACTCTTTGAACATAAAGTCAATGATAGCCTTGCTTGATGAGATCAACCCATTTTTCAAAAAATAGCTAGCAACAATAAACCCAGTTTTAGAGTTTGAGTTCCAGTATCTTAAAATGGCTTCGATAATCCATTGGTCTTTCTCGTCAACGTTAGAAACAACACCAAACATTTCACTTAAATCAGTTTTGAAGTCAGTTACACAGTTGCTTACATGGGAAATTGATCTGCTACCAGCATGGATAATAGATTGGACTAGCAACGTAACAATAAACTTGTCAACATTAACAATGTTAGACCCATATTCGGTTTCCAACTTCTGAACAACATTGTGCAATTCGTCAGTTGATCTTTCTCTTTTTCTAAAGTATTCGACAGTGCTTTTAACAACTTCATTAAATGGAAAAGCGGTTTGCAAAAAAATCAATCCGTTCTTGTCAAATAAGCTTTCATCAATCTCTATGTTGGTGACTAAGCCCAAATAGAAGTTTTTCAATTCATTTTTAGAAACCAATGAGCTATCAGTATATTGAATAAACTCTTCGTTCAAAGAGTCTGTGATGTCTTGTGAAGAAGAGGTTAATCTTAACTCTTTCTTAATCAAATTTTGAATAAAATTGATTTTTGGATTGTAAAAAGTTTTTTTGTGTCCGTACAGTTTTGAATCCAATTCCCATTCATTCCATTTCCAAGAGAAGTTGAAATTGTTCATTTGGAAAGAAAACCAGTCTAAAAATCTAAGTTTTAATTCAGAGTCTAAAACATTTAAGTGAGAATAGTAGAATCTAAAAGCCCTACCAAAAACAGGTGCAATAGATTTAGCAGAAGCAGTACAAATACTGACCAACAAGGTGTAGTAGTACATGTAAAAATGCTCAGCGCCAGCGGGTAATTTGAAAATTAAAGACAAAATTGTTTCAACTGCCAAATCTTCAACTTTATAAGTACTGGAGTTTGGTTCATTTTCTTTCAACTCTAGTAACTGAGAAATAGACAAACCCTTTGGAGCAAAATAGCCAGGTCTGAAAAACAAATCAATCAAAACAACTTGTTCAGAAACTGTATCTTTGTTGAACTCTAAACTTTGAATGACATCAACCATAATATCTTGGAATATCAACCCAGCGTAGCTTGTTCTGTTTGGAACTGTTTCAAATTCACCAATTTCATTGGTTTGATACAATTCAAAAGTGTATTTAGGAGTTTTCCAAAAGGATTCTACAGAACCGACTAGTTTTGAGTTGTCGAAATTAACAAACTGTGCTAGTTGTTCAATTGGAGGGAAGTTTAATGGATCATTAAACCCTTGAGGTTGTACTGTAGAGTTTTCTTGAAATTTTAGTAAATGTGTATAATCAGGGTATAAATCTTTAATACCGGCAAAATCGTTTGCCAAAACATCTCTAACTGCTTTCATTGCAACAGTGGCAACGTTAACTCTTTGATATACTTGATTGCCATCATTAAACTCGTTGTCCAAATCTAGAGGAATTGACTCCTTGACAAGGAAACTTTGCTCAACCTCTGATAATACTTCATCAACTTTGCCGTAAAGAGATGCTGCAGATGAGTTGTTGAACAAAAATAAATGTGGAATATCAAGCAATGTGTTGACATAAACAAATTCGGCCAATGGAACTCTTTTTTCGGCTTCCAAATTGTTCAATTGAACAGCCAAATCAAAGAAACTTTTGAAAAGATTCAAAACGTCATCTTCCAGAACCATTGGTGTCAATAATGCAAAAAATCTTAAACCTAGTTTCAATTTATTCCAATAACCAGTAAATTCACTGGCATGAGGTTTTTCCAAGTCATTGATGGCAGTAGAATCCAATAAAACCTGAAACTCTTTGTAAAAATAATTGATTATAGTTTTCCCAATGGTAGGTTCCAAAGAGTTGACTTTCATAAGTAGCAACGAAATATTTGGTTGTTTGTGTGGTTGCTCCATGACAATAGCCCATAAAGATTTTTGAACGTTTGTTCTGAAATACTCTTCAATTTCAAAATTTTGAACAATCCCCTCGGAAATCAATTCGATATCTTCATCTAAAATCTCAGGTTTCTCCCCAAGAGTACAGATATCTGGTAACATCTGTTTGGTCAAAACGACTCCTGGAGGTAGTCTAGGTTTTTTGTAAAATCTTCTTCTTGCAAAGTCACCACGAAAGTTGTTGTTATTTTGTTCACCTTCTTCGTATTCTGTTTATATTGATGTGAAAGTCGATTAAAAATAAATCTTCCTTGCTAATTATAGAAATGTTAGTAAATTTGATTATATTGGCTAAAATTAAACGGGAACCTTCTTAATTGTTTGGTTTCAAATAACAAATAGAATATCCCTCGAGATTACAGCATAGTGTTTGCGAGAGTAAAAAAATAATCTTAGTAAACATACCACGAGATCTTTTATGACCAGACATATCGAGTTTTTGGAATTGATTGACTTGATGGGCTTATATTTTCTGTTTACCTTGTCCACATAATATATCACTGTTTAGTTATCCCCAATCTGAAAGAACTTTTTTAGCTTCGTGAACCTTCATGAAGCTGAACAAATTTTCAGTCTCGTCGCTTCAGCGACAGTTTGACTGCTGACATTATGTATCGCAAAAAGTGAAATTCCGTGGATGGTCTTGATCAACGACAATGTCGTTAGGTTTATATATGATTATAAAATTACAAAAATTCATTTGCTCAAGCGTATGAGTTTTTCAAGTGTTCAATTTCATCATCTTTCTCTTTAATATTGCGTTTTAGCATCTCGATTTCTAAAGTTAGTTGCAAAGCACTTGGCTGAACACCTTTCTCAAACAACAAAACTTGCTCTTCAGCAATAAATCTTTTTAGTCTTTCATCATTCAGTTGTTGAATTAGAGAAACAATGCGGATCGTTTTCTTTCTCAGCTCTTGTTGAACATCTTTGTAGTATTGTAGATTGGCTTCGGCGGGGGATGCTGGCGAAGCTAAGGAGCTTTTTGTATTGCTCTTCAATTCCAACTCCGCTTCTCTAGCAATAGAGTCTGTGAACTCTTTACTTACAATCGCTAGTTCAGTCATTAATCTTTCATTTTCACTCAACAACCCTAATTGGTCTTTTTCAATGTAGAAACTTTTGAAACCAGTGTGACTGTCGTTCATGGTTATGATGGAAGGAGTCATGTTTTTTTGAGACTTTTCTGACACAAAAACGGGTTTGTACAAATTTTCGGTATTCTCTTCTCTAGACTCAAAGGCTGTAGCACCTGTGAAAGACACACTAGATGTTGCTGGAACCTTTGTTTGAAGTGGAACTTTGTCTTCAAAGATTGGGTTTGTGGAAGTGTTTGAGTTATATTTTTTCAGTCCTTGAGAGGTCTCAAATCCCTGATTCAAAATAGAATTGTTGTCTAACTCGACGGGTTTTGAAAATTCTTGTTCTGGACTAGCTCTTGGTGACATTTTGTTTTTAACAGAGCCAAAATTGATATTTTTCAGAAGCCCATTGTGTTGTTCAACTTCAGAAAAATGAAAATCATCGTCCTGAGATGAAGTGTCTTGTTGCTGCTCAGAAAGCTCAATCTCATTTTGAGTATGTGATTCCACACTGACTGGACTTTCTTTCGTACCTCTTCCATCATCAATAACTTTGTTATCAAATGACGGAGTGGAGTACAAAGAATGGAAAGACTTTCTCTTTTGTTCTGAAAAGCTGTCTTTGTCCTCTTCTAACGTGTTTGATGGTTGGCTCCAGATGTTGCCACCAGCATTATCGTTTGAAACTATGCTATCTTTCTCAATTTTATTGCCAAAACCCCATTCAGCACTTTGTGCACTGTCAGACACGGTCTTAACTGGTTTAAATGGAAACTTTGATGGAGAAATTATTGGAGCAACAGTATCTCTATCTATGACATATTTTGGATCGTCAGGAATGATTGGAGTTGGTGGAAGTTCAATGGATTTTTCTTCAGCTGGAGAGTCTTGGCTTTTGCTATTACTTCTACTGCTCGACAATTTTCTAAAAAAGTTTTTAGCTTTGTTCAAGCCACTCTTGCTGGTTACTGTGTTGTTTGATTTATTGCTTACAGCCGCTGAACTGATAGACGATGCTCTGGTTTTCTCAGGCAATGCTTGGGTGATTGGTGAAGTTGAATAGTTATTTCCACCTGCAAAGCCATTCTGAGAAATCTTTGGAGTTAAATCTTCTGATTCTTGAGCAGTAGTTAATGACATTTTTTTTTCAAAATGGTCAACGGTGTCATCAAAATAATTAGAAGAATTATTTTCTACGACATCTGGCTGATCCATTTCATTTGGTGAAATTGTTTGCATAGAAGTGTCATATGTGTATGTATTGTCAACATCACTCTCCAAATGCATAGTTTGCTCCGGCAAATCATTGGCAGTGACATATAGGTTCATGTCCGTGGTGTTGTTGGCCATTGCATACATTTTCTTTTGACTGAATGATGGTTTGACTGGGGAGTCTGAACTGTCAAAGGTTAAAACAGACAAGGTCTTTGATTGTGAGTGTTTGTGTCTTTGACTTTCAAGTTCCAATTCTTGCGGTGTTTCAATCTTTTCATCACTTGACGCGTGAGAAACAAAATCTGTCGTAGTGGTGTCTAGTCCTGAAAATAGAGCACTTTGTGGTCTTAAATTTGCGGATAATGATTTTTGGTGGTTTGTGGGTATATTCAAATTTGGCTTGTCTTTGAAATCATTATCAAGAGTTTCATCTGGCTCAATTTTTATTTGATGAGTGATAGGAGGCTCAATGATGGATTTGCGTGGCTCTGGGGCTGATTCAGATCCGGTAAATTTGTTTAGCATCATTGAACTTGAAGACTTACGCAAAGAGCTTTTCAATTTGGAAGGTGATGAGTTGTTTTGAGACTTTTGTGGAGACTGATCAACTTCAGCAATTTTTTCTGAAGAAGCAAAAGATTGCTGTGACAAATTTTGTTGTTGTTGTTGTTGTTGTTTAAATGGATTTCCTTGTTGAAAATTCTGTGTTGGTGTTGATTCTTTGTTTCTTTGTTGCCCAAAGGAGTTATTTGGAGTAAAATTTGGTCTGTTTTGTAAAGACATTGCTCTTGGATTTCCAACCGGAATGATTTGACGACTTGCAGGCCCCATTCTTGATTGTTGTTGTTGTTGTTGTTGTTGTTGGAGTGGAGGCAAATTGGGCATTTGTGGCTGCTGTCCATGGGCGCCATTTAACATTGGTCTAGCTTGCATAGACATGGCTCTCGGTGGCTCATTGGCATTTTGCAAAGGCTGTCTAGATTGTAAACCGTTTATTGGATTTACGTTACCTGTCATAGAGTTGGCATGAGAAAATTGTCCTACAGGTGTCTGTGGACTTCCTCTAAAACCTGCTTGAGCAAATTGTTGGTTAAACTGTTGGCCATTGGCAGAACCAGCCATTGGTTGCATAGACATTGCTCTAGGCGGCATTTGCTGCATGGACATTGATCTCGGTGGCATTCCCATGCCTCCCATTTGTTGTTGTTGCTGTTGTTGTTGTTGCATTTTGGCATAGTTGCTCATAGCCATTTTTTTCTGAGTAGTCAACATTTTTCTATATTCGGTGTTGTTCAACTTGGAAACATCTGCATCAACGTTGGACATAATAGTAGGAATAATTGGAGCAGTGTCCCTATTTGCATGTTTCGTGCCATATGCTGGACCTCCACTTCCTCTAAAACCTGAAATTTCTTTAAAAGAAACAAAGTTGTTCTCATCAGAAGCCATCATTATGTCTTCGTCTTTCTCATTAGCAAAATCATCCATTGTAGACGAACCATTTTTTTTCTTGAACATTTTTCCAAAAGTGTATTTAGATTTGCGACTAGCTTTGATTGCCACAGGTGACTCTTTGTAGTGAGGCATTGTGTTTCCTCTAACAGGATTGTACGGTGTCTGAGAAAATCCTGGAGATTGTCCTGGAGGAAACTGCTGTTGTTGATGTTGCAGATTTTGAAAATTTGTTTGGTTTTGTTGTGGCTGGTACATGTGTTGTTGGTTATATCCTTGAGCAGACTGATGGTATTGCTGTGGCTGTTGTTGTTGTTGATGATGTTGTTGATGTTGATGATCAACCAAGTTTTTTTGTTCTTCCATTGTAACTGTTGATTGTGTGTACAATGGATCAGAAGTTAATCCTTGAACATTACTTCTAGGGTTTCTACCCTTTACTGCTCCCATACCGGCATCCATTTTACACTTTTGTTGGTCCTTTTCTCTGCTTTTCCAAAATAATCTGCAAGTGTTCGTGTCTCAAATTCACCTAATTTTCCACCTGACGGTAAATTTAGAAAGGTTTTTGATGGATGAACAGCAGTGAGAATTAAGACTTCCGTCTTCTAAACGAATGAAACCAACACGACAACGAAAAAAAAAAAAAAGAAAAAAAAATCTGAAAAATTCGATTAACCAAGCAAAATGGGTTTCACCAATGAGGTAAAAGTAAATTTGTATTTCAAGTTTCGTTGAGATTTGCTTTTGATATGAGTTTAATTAACTGTTCTTATAGGTTTTTAGGGGAGTGAAGTGAATAAGATAATTTAATAAAGTCCTAAAAATTGTTTCTTTCACAATTAAATTTATATATATATACCTAATAATTCAAATAATCGGTAAACTACTTAAAAGCCGCTGTATGCCAGTTCCGAATCACTCAAACTCAGCAGTGATTCACTTTCGGACTCACTTTGAGTAGTTCTTTCCACAATTGAGTGATTCATAATCTTGATGAAAAAACTACCAATAAATCCAAAAATACAAAGAGATAATGGTATTATGACAAACAATGTAGGCCAGTAAATTTTTGTTGCACGATAAACTTGAAGAAATATTGGAGGTGCAACAAGCAATGTTAGACATTGTAATAAGGAAAATCCAGCTAAAACTTCCCCTGTTTTATTTCTGGATGAGTATTTCAAAACACAGTTTTGTGCAGTTGGTAAAGTGAACATAATCAATCCAAAAAACAGTTGGCTTACATAGAGTCCTTGTGTGGTTATTGATATCATTGGGCATACTGTTGCCAGAACCAATCCAAGGGAGAGAGTTTTCATGTTGAAAAAATCGAATTTGTCAACTGCATCCGGCACAGTTTGATAGTTTCTATGGTTTTTCAAATAACGGTATAAAACTGTCGGCACAATTAGCAATACGAGTGCACTTATTATGCTGCAGTAACTGTAAAAATAACTCAAATCAATTGAAGTCCATCTTAAATCAATCATAGCATATGAAGTTAATGCGACTCCAGCACCATCATAACTGACCAAAAAAGTGAAATAAATAAACACCACTATAAGAGTATTGATTCTTGGAATATATGATCCTTGGGCACTCAATGGCAAGTAGAAATATTTCAAAGGCTTGAAAATATCAACTACAACGTGTAACCTTGATAAATGGTAAATAGCTTGCAACCCTTGCTTAAAAGTTGCTCTATTTTTCAATATTTCAACGTATTCATTTCTTTGCAGTTTTTTATTACTATGCAATTTTTCATTGTCCTCGATGGATGATTTTCTTGATTCAGCACTTACTGACTCATTTAGAAACAACCAGGTTCCAAGAAAACTTATAATGTAACAACATATCGATATCTTTAATGTTGTATAATTGTCGAATCTTTTCACAACTAATGCTGTCAGTAGAGGAACTACTGTACTCAAACAAGTGATCACACATTGATAAGCGGAAAATCCCAAAAGCCTGTTGTCAGATGATGTAATGTCACTTATATAACTGTTTGATAAAGCGTTCAAAACTGTTACACTACCATCCAATGCCGATATGGCAGTCAACAGAACAAAGCTGCAAATATTATAGTGGTAAAAACTGGAAAACACGAATAAATTAATAGATCCTGCTATGATGGATAAGATTCCTGCAATTAAAAATCCAAAAACCCTTCCTCTTCTGTCACTAACACTACCAAAATACGAGCTAGCAACAACACTGATGAGCGAATGCACTGCAGATATAATGCTTTGTGCACTTAAATACTCGGTTTGACCCTCGTCCGGGTCCTCAAACGAATCAACGATCTTGCGCATCTTCATATCCGTTAAGCAATTGACTGATATATAACTCCCCGTAAATTTAATTGCACTTAAAATAGCCAATGCGTAGAAATTCGGCTCTATGTTGAACTTCACGTGTTTTACACTGAAAAATGGTTTGTTTTGGCTATCGAAGTTGGCATTGTGGTCGATGGGTATCTCAAAAGATTCATCAGAGCTGTTGGCTGATTTCATATTGAATGCTTCTGCTTCCCTGAAATTTGGCGTGTTTGGGAACTCTATAGAGGACATGCTTAAAACAAATCGGTCAAAACGGTTAGTTTAAATTAATTTAGTCGTGTGTCTCTTTAGTCATTTATTTGCCTGTTTATCAATTTTACTTTTCTAATGAGGATGGATCATAATGCATTCCAATAGGGTTCGAATATATATGCGAAAAAGAAGAGCTCGGGTTCAGCATGGGAAACATCAAAAAAATGTCAATATCATAGGAAAGAAAGTATTAGAACCTGAACTCATAATAAAAGAAGCGAGGTTTAGGACATCGCTTTGACAATTACGTAACTACTAAAAGGTATGTGTATATATATATATATATATGTAGAGTTTTTAACAAATTTAAGATGACTGATTGTTCTGTGAGTTCATTAGAGACCCGCTGGAACCTGCTTTTATCCGGTCGAGCAAACTATTGTTGCTGACTGGTGTTTGGCTATGTTGAGCAAACGAGTTTCTTAGAGACCTGTATGAGTTTTTAATGCTGCTGTGACCACCTTCAAACGGATTGCTACTCATCAGTGGTGTCGTCTCTATAGGGATGTTTTTCGTTTTCAAATCACTGTGCTTGATAAAGATCTGCTGATGTTCTTGGGTCAACTGTTCCTTTAGTGGCTTTGCATCTGTTTGTGATACGGCCCCCTCTTCTTGAGTAAACCCAAATGAGGAAACCTCTGAGGCTCTTCTAAGCATTGCGTGATCTTCTACAATCTTGACAAATTTTAAAAGAACTGCTGATACCAGGGCTAAAAATAAAGGTATGTATAGAAACAATGTTGGCCATGTGTTCCCTGTTTTTGCATATATTTGCAAAAATAATGGTGGAGAAACCAGTTGAACCAAATGTCTTAAAACAGCAAGTGCTGCAAAAACTTGACCAATTGATTTTTTAGAGCCATATTTGACAATGGCGTTTTGAATCGTGGGCAATGCAAAAGCGCTTAAACTAATAAAAATTGCATTTAGGTAGACCCCAATATCGTTACTTTCATAAACAATCATTGCAGCAAAGGCGACAATCACGAAAAATACGAAAAGTGAAAGAGATATCATATCGATTTTATCAATAGAGTCTCCCAAAACAATGTAATTATTTTTCTTTAAAAAAGAAACAAGTTTAGGAACTGCAATTAGCAGCACTAGTGCACGACCGACCCCAGTGATACTATAATAGTAACCTATTTCTACACTGGCCCAGTTGTATCTAAACATGGCATAAGTTATGATGGCTTGAATTGAGCCTTCTACAGACCCAGCTACCAGCATTTCAATGATCAATAGAATCACGACATTAATTCTAGGTATCAACGATCCGGTAGAAGTTTTAGGAATCCACAATGTTTTCAAAGGTTTGAACAGATCGAGTATGAGATCTAGTTTGAACAAGTGGTATAATTTGCTAGACAGTGATGTTTCGTGAGAAGAAAGAACTTCTTTTTTAAGAAGATCTTTCCTGATTGCCTCTTGTGTGTATGTTGTTTGCGATTCCCTTCTTTCTGTCATAGTTCTTGATTCTGCCAACAAAAATTGTAAACCTAACGAGTAACAAATGTTTAAAAACAAAGCAATGTATAAAGTTTTGATACCGTGCCCATGGAAAGTTTTCACAAGAAAAGATCCGATTAATGGACCAATACCAATAGTGGCATACATTATACTCATGAAATATGAAATATAAACCAGTCTTTGATTTTGTGAAACAATATCTGTGACATAAGAGTTTCCAATAGCAACCATTGACATTGTCCCTGCGTTTAATGCCTCTACACAGTAGCAAAATACAAATGAATAAAACTCGTACTTTGATGAGTCTTTGTATATGTATATGTTGGCGATAGATCCAATTATGGTAAAAATCCCACACAATTTTAAAACAAAGACTCTTCCATGGTTATCACTCAGGTGCCCGTATTTGGAACACAAACTAATCCCCAGTAGCCCTTGTATTACAGATGTTACGGATTGAAATTTGGCAAATTCTCGCTGGGCCAACGACTCATCTTGATGTTTGAAATGTTTTTCTATTTTTTGTAATGTTAAATCAAGAATCACACCTACAACCATGTTTTCAGCAAGCACTTTTACTGACATCAATGCAAAAAGTATGCCTATGTTTGGTTTTGGTTTAGTAAAATGGAAAGTTGACGCGTGGCTGTTGCTCAAATCGGCATTGTCATTATGATCGTATTCATCGTCATCATCGTCTACAGCAGGTTGTGAAAAAATGGCATCTAATGCACTTTCTAAAACTAGTTCAGGCACTTCGCTCAACTCTTCATTTGAAAGAGAATTGGATAAATTAGCTAGACCATCTTGATTCTGTAATGACATCGTCTCGGTGTCCTTTGTTTTTGTGAGTTTATTTAGTGCTCATGGGACCTTGCACATCAATGTGTATATATATATACATATATACATATACACATAAGTACCTTATAGTTTCAAAGATAAGATAGTCAATTCTATTAATTGCTAGGCACCGAATTGTGTTGCTTTTCATCAAACTTTCTTTCAAATGCTAAGCGCCATCAAACAATGCAACTCAAATCAGATAACCTTCTTATCATCAGGACCATTTTTACTACTATTCTACGCAACAATCTATGTCTGCCAGATCTTGTAGGGTTCCTGAGTGATAAGCGACACAAAAAAAAAATAAAGAAAAAAGAAAAAAATTTGTCGATTCATAAAAACATAGTGCAATAGAGACAATAGACTCAATGACTTTTCCCGTATTTTAATCAGTTATATTACACATTACACTATATCAATTTATATACACCATGTCCCCTGAGAACTTCAATCAGTCCTTCTTGACTTTATCAGAACCATCTTCGTCAATTTTTGAGGTGGCTTCACCCTCTTTACCAAACAATTCATCGTTGGACTTTAATTTGACATTTTTCAACTCGCTGATGAACCAAATGATGGTAATCCACAGCAAAAATGCAATCAACAGTAACATAATAAAATGAATGTTTTTAGCTTTGGTCACGTAAATCAACCATGCTAAAACGGAAAACAACCCAAGAAACGATAGGTGGGTTGCTACAATTAGAGTTGGCGTCGTTCCAGGCTGGAAAATACTTTCCCATAGGTCTCCTACAAATGTGGCCATTCTTTCTTCTTTGTTCTGGTTTGGTTTGTAAGTTTTATCTATGCATATGATTTGATTAAAATTGTGTTGCATCGGAAATAAATTTCTTTCCATGCTGTTAAATTTGAAAATTCAGATCGTTTTTTTTTTCAAATTTTCAATACCGTGTCGGACATTCGGTTTTTTAACCATTGTGCATGGGTTTTTTATTTTTTTCTTATTGACAACCACGGACAATAATCAAGTCCGAGTAAATGAAGTTTAAACCATCAAAACGAAAAAGTTTAGTCTCACTTTTATTAAAAATTACTGTCTATATATTTCTAGTAGATGCGCATCATATATTGTGTATGTACAAGGTTTCTTATATATGAATGTTGTGGCATGTTGTGCTGGAAAAAAATAGCGTTATTCACTTTGAAAGTCTTGGGGTAAACTCAACAATTTCTTCAGGACTCACTGGAGTGTGGGGGACTACTTCCAAAAACTTGCTTGCAATCTCATCACTGTGCAGGTTTCTCATGTCTATCTTGGCCAACTCTGTGTTTTCACTGTTCAGTATTTCCATAACACAGGGAACCTCTTTAGTTTTGTCTGCATTTTCCACTCTTACCACTTCCATTGGTAAATCTATGTTGTAAAATTTTAAAGTGGGCAAATAATTATGCCAAAATTTTCTAGCTCCCATGTGGCCTCCAAAGTTATCTCTTTGGAAAACCATTCTGATCTTCCCGACTTGTTCCGCATTGATCTTCACCTGTGTCAATTTCGTAGTGAAACTGATCTTATTAATCTTTTTAATTCTCAAAGCAAGAGACATTGTGTGGTTTTTGGCTTTAGCTTTGTTTTCTTCTGATATGTCTCTCTTTTTCGCTGTCTCTCGAACAAGAAAATATTTCTGTTTTAAAGTTTTCAAAAATTTATGAAGAGCGAAATAAAAAATTCCTCGCCGGGTACGTCACATCGTGTAATAATAAGCTCTAGAGAATAATTATAATTATATATAACTATATACACGACACCAACAGTTTCATCTTAAAAATCGGCAAATAATTGAGCATAAGGATCAGGTTGTTCGGAATGGATACCGTATTTCATGTTGTCCTGATCATCTTCAGCGTACTTGTCGTACTGAGAGGTGTCTCCTTGACCCGGGGTGATTGGTGGTTCATATGGAGTTTCTATAGTTTTGTTTATGAGTTTTTCCCAAACAACTTCACTGAACCATTGATGGTTTTTCACATCTTGTGCTCCGTTTTGTAAATTTCCTAATCTCTTCGATAGATCCCTTTGGATCAACTGGCTCAACAAGTCTCTTATATCTGGTGGGAAAAATTCAGGAAATCTTAAGGGTAGATTCAGTATATTGTCGTATGTTTTGACTGTATTTGAGCCATAAAATGGTGTATAACCTGCTAACATTTCATAAATCAAAATCCCCAGAGACCACCAATCGACAGATTTGTTATATGGTTTTGTAGAGACAACTTCAGGTGCAATATAATCTGGGGTTCCACAAAGTGTATAAGTAACATCAGGAACATATTTGGCAAACCCAAAATCAGTTAATCTTATATGTCCTTGTCTGTCCAATAAGATATTTTCCGGCTTCAAATCTCTATAGATGATATCCATTTCGTGCAAATATTCCAATGCCAATATGACTTCTGCTGCATAAAATTTCGAGACTGGAATCGGGAACCGCTGAGATTTCCTCAACAGTGAAAAAAGTTCTCCACCTTCTATATAATCCATTATCATGTATACAAAATATGAGTCTTGAAATGTACCCCACATTCTGATCAAAAACGGGTGTGAAACACAAGAAAGCATGGTTCTCTCATCGTTTGTGTGTTCCACTTGTTTCAGTTTAACTATTTTACTTTTTTTCAATACTTTCATTGCATAGAATCTGTAATTATGGTTTGACTGCACTAAATGAACTCTTCCAAAAGAACCAGTTCCAAGTGTTCTTAATATTTGGAAATCAGGTAAATTGTATTTACCCTTGGTGACTCTGCACCGTTCTTTGAAAAAATCAGGTTGCAAAGATAAAGTTATTGTAGAAGATTGAACAACGGGCACAGGCTCGGATATACCGCTTTCTCTCTCGCTTGCTGAAACTACACTGTCGTACCCAGAAGCAGTGTCATTAATACTGCTGTTTAAATTAATATTGTTGTTGTTGTTGATGTTATTGCTGTAACCTCCCTGCGCCTGTGGTTGAGTCATACTGTATTGTGGTTTTCAGTTTGTTCGAGATACAATTGGCAAATATGGTATTTAGAAAGCTTAAATGTTTTGCTTTTTTTTGGTTTCTTTTCCGAGTCGCAACAGAGTTTTCTGATGGTTCTTCAAAGTGTTTGATTTGATTTCTGGTTTGGGGGTTTTTGTAATACTAATGAAGTGTGAAGTACAAGGGCAAATGTTATAATTAATAGTTCTATTCAAATTAAACTTTATTATTCAAAAGAGCAGCAAACGCAAATTTGGAAATTCCCACAATATCCGTACATAATAACATTTAAAGTATACCAAGAGTTTCTCCATGAAAAATTGTTCTTGTTTTTTAGGTGCGGAAAAACAGACAAAAACCACTGGAAGACGAGCCCCGCAAAGAACGCAATACCGAAAACACAAGACCGATTTTTTTGTGTAATCCGATATCCGAATAATAAAAAATTTAATTAAATGAATGTATAAATAAATAGTTGAATAAAGATGTTTAAATAGCTTTTACGTTTGCTTGCAAATGTCTTTTCGAATTATTAAAATAAGTAGACAGGTTCATGTGTTTTTCGTAGCAACCTCTGAGCAACACTGATCCAGTACCGATGGCCTTCTTTCCATTATTGACCGATAACTGTGTTTAGCACTGTTCGATATTATACTTTTTGAGTGTCCCTTACCGTTTTCACCACTATTGTGTCTGTCAATTTTCATGGGCAAAGTTGCACTATTAATGCTATTATTTGGTACAGAGGTACTTCCTCTTCTTTGTCTTTGGGCCAACTGCTGTTCTTCAAAAAGTTTCTGTGCTGTTTGCTCGTCAATTAAAGCAACTTCAGACGGTCTTCTCAACAATTCTGGATCTTCCACAATTCTTAGGAAAAAAGATAATATAAAGCAAACAACACTACTAAATAATGGAATGTATAAGAAAATTGAAGGATTCTTGTCAACTGTGTGAGAATATACTTGTAAGAAAAGTACAGGACAACACAACATAACAAAATTTCTCAACAATGACATTCCCCCAAAGACCTGTCCAGTGATTTTCCGGGATGCGTATTTCACTACAACAGACTGAATGGTTGGTGATATAACAGCACTTAATGCTTGAAGTGCAGCCCCAATATATAAGACATTCCCGGTGTGGGACGGAATCAACAAAATAAGAGCAATGGACCAAAACATGAAAAAAATTGAAAATTTTAAAACCGTTAAATCTATTCTATCCAGCGATCTATCCAATGATTTGAAATATGATTTATTGGAATTTTTCATGTATAATATAACTTGAGGTATAATCACTAACAAAACAAGTGCTCTTCCTAAACCTGTGATACTCACATAGTAACCCAACTCTACAGACCCCCATTTGTATTTCAACATACTATACAAAAATAATGCAGGTATACACCCCGTAGTAGAAGCCACAAATAAACTGTCCATAATCAATAGGATTATTATATTGATTCTCGGTATCAGCGATCCTGAATATGTTCTAGGCATCCACAAATGTTTCAATGGCTCAAAAACACTAATTGCTGATCTCAATATCGACTTCCCATGCGTCTCAACAAACTTTTTCCTTTCAGTTTGAGAATAATGTCTTGCATCATGATGTCTGCTCTCGATAATAAAAAAGTAAACCATAACTAGGAAAAATATGGAAAAAATAACAGCAAGATAAAAAGGCGCAAAATTATTTCCATTGAAAAACTTAATCGTAAGTGAACCAATCAAGGGACCTGTTCCTAAAGTTCCGTAAATGATACTCATCAACACAGAAATAGAAACCAATCTTTCACTTGGCAAAACAATGTCACTGACATAAGAGTTCCCAGTAGCAATCAACGTCATTAGACCACCCCCAAAGGCTTCTATGCATTGACAAATAATAATCATAATCCGACTGTATGGAGTTTGTGGATGGAAAACATATAACGCGAATACAACATGAATAATTGTAAAAATACCATTTAATTGAAGAACAAACACTCTTCCAAATCTATCACTGATCTCGCCGTACTTACCAGCAGTAACAAATCCCAGACCTGCAGTAAAAAGAGTAATGATCCCTTGCACTTTGCTCTGTTCTTTTTGAACAAGAGATATGTTGCATTGACCATGCTCGTCATTAAGAGCAGTGCATATTTTTTCCATCAACAACTCCACACTTGGTGTTATTGTTATCGTGAAGCACAGAACTTTAACAGATAAAACAAGCAGCAACATGTACATGGTCGGTCTTTGATACCATTTTTTCCCTTCATACATGGACCTTGTATCTTTAAACCATTTAATACTAATATCTTCTTCTTCTTCTTCTTCACCGTTTTCGTTGTCCTGCCTGATAGACTCCATGGGAGTTGGTAATAATTCACTTTCTTCGTCGTCACTTTCGACTGCACTGGACAATGTGAACGGAGCAGGATTTCTGTTGTGACTATCAGAAAACGCACTCATCTCTGTTGGCCCTAAATTCTGAACATTCTCATCTCTGGAAATGAGACTTGAGTCGTGCTCAGTTTCAATACTCTCTTTAGAGCCCTGTGACAGAATAGTCTCCAAGGTATGTTCGGTGACATATGCCAACCCTTCATTGGTGAGTAATTCAGGACTTGGTGCCCTCTTAAGTTGTCTCTTAATGCTAGAATCACTCAGCTCATCAGGGCCATTCGTACCCATTTCAATCTCAACTGATGGGTTTTCGTCATCTTTGATTTATTTATCAAGATATAAAAAAATTGAATTCTTGAGCCCAAGACCTTTAATTCAAAAGGCGAAAAATCGGATTTGAAATAAATGGACACACAATCAAAGGGAAAGAAAAAGACAATCGATTAAAAAAAAAAAAGTGATGATAAGAGATGCTAAGAATAATAAAATATTACATATAAAAACTTTTTTTTTATTTAAACCCAGCATAGATGTCAAATTTCATGGAATACATAACCACACTAGGCGACTTTCTTGACTTTGTTCTTGA
The DNA here is from genome assembly GCA_030580555.1 of Hanseniaspora taiwanica (nom. inval.). NCBI lineage: Eukaryota > Fungi > Ascomycota > Saccharomycetes > Saccharomycodales > Saccharomycodaceae > Hanseniaspora > Hanseniaspora taiwanica (nom. inval.). The sequence goes on along the minus strand of JAKTSY010000017.1, from coordinate 97,221 downwards.
AATAGTGTCTGCTGATGTAGACATTTTTCAATAACAAATGCGATATAACTTCTAGCAAGATCATAAACAATGATGATAAAATTGCTAGACAATAATTACTGATTGTAACCCCAATATCTAACCAGGACCCTTCTGTTTTCAATAAATAGAAAAAATTTAGCGATAAAATGTCACTAATTGAAATGATCAATGAAGATATGGTAAAATCTTGAATATGAAGTTTCAAATTCATAATACCCAACCCTGTAGACAGCAAAATGTACGGAACCAACAACTTCACCACTAGTAACGCTCCCATTGGGAAGGGATCAAAAACAGGCATTAATCTGTACACGGAATCTAAAGAAAACGAAGAGATGGACGCAACGTTTCCTGTTCCAAAAAATGCCACCTGCAAAAGGAAAAACCCAATAGTGCTAATTCTAAGAATTTGTAAATAGTTGGCATCTTCTTCAGTTTTTTTTTTGTTGTCCTGCAACTGAGAGAATTTGATATTAGCTTCAATTTCAATCCATTGTAATATGTATATGGAAAAGAAAAAATAAAAAAAAGCTTCAAATGATATGGTAAGAATAATAAAAGTTGGTGCAAAAGTCAAGTATATGATCAACATTCTAACCTGATAGTCATTGATGCTCGAAGAACTGGTTTTCGTATGTATTAATGGCATTGCTACTAATGAAACTATGAATAACAGCCAGCCTAGTATTTGTGCACTTCTCGGTAAACCTTCTCTCTTTTGTAAAGAGGTGACAGAAACATTTGTTACAAAAACCATCATAATTGTTAAATATATTTGTACCAGGAAAACACTTAATGTGTAAGTGTTGATTCTTTTTCTGATATGGGATAACCCCCAAATGGAGGAAACCACAATTAGAGCACTTGCTATGTTTATTTGGTTTAAACTTTCCACTTTTACAGCAGGAAACAAAGTGAAAATGGACAAACATGCACTGGTAATAATCCAAAGAACGTTTGCTTTCCCTGACTGTTTACATCCACAGACAAAGGGATAAAAGCTCAAAATGTTGAAGATTACAGTGAAAATCCATCTATGGAAAAACCCATAAACAATCCCTTCAAAAATAATAACAACTTGTAATAACATACCAGCAATTTTCCATAAAGGCAGACCTTGGAAAAACTTCAAAGTTCCTTTTTGCAAAAAAGAGTAGCTCACCACAATCCTGTTCCAAAAAAACAAAGGAAACAAAAGATACATATAAAAATTGAAAGGAGAACGCTGGTAAAATAGCACATAGTTCAAAGCAGCTCCAACGGTCACAAAGAGCAATCCCCAAACTTTTTCCAATAATCCGTTTGAGTTGGCCGGCTCTGCTGGTAGAATGAACATCTTCAAAAAAATCATAAAAGAGTACGTGATCCAACCCAAGAACCCAAATGTAACAATTGTTCTAATAAATCTCCAATTATAAGTTGTCAAATACTGTAAACCGTCCAGTGTTATCTTCATCAAGTTTTCAATTTCACTAATAACAAGTTCATCGCTTACATTGTTGGAGTCTATCAATTTCTCAATTTCTTGTAGTCTTTGAGCAATGGAAATTTCTTGAAAAACGTTGTATTGCTTATAGACAAATTGAGACTGGATAACTTCTTGTTCTTTAACCAAATACTGCTCAAGAATAGACTTGGCGTTGTTGTAAAGAGCATGCAATTTTTCACTGTGTGTAGCGCTAATAAAATTCAACGGCAATTCCCCCACGGAGTTGGCGGGATAGTTAGACCCAACCAAGTACGACATCAATGGTGCAATATCTGCTTGATTGACATCGGTTCTTCTCAAATGGTCTAACCCCCAGTTTTTCGTGTACTCTTTATTTTCATTGTAATCTTCAATAAAAATTTTGCTTCCGCCTAAAGTGTTGGAAACTGGTTTGTTGATACCGGGACCCCATGCCACTAGTGGTGTTCTTGTGTTGTTTGGGTGACCGTCACCATGAGATCCAAATGCCGACATCCCGTGGTCGGCAGTAAAAACATAGGCGGATTCGCTATCTTGGAAAAACTCATCCACTTTTTGCGTCAACTCCTTGACTTTCCGGTCAATGTATTTCACGTTATCGTAGTACTCGGCACTGTATGGTCTGTAACTGTGACCTGCAGTGTCACAGCCTAGCAAATGCAAAAAAAAAACGTTTCCCTCTTGGTGAATCTGTTGATGCAATTGTGTATCTCTTGTGGAGTTATCCATTAGTTCGTACAAGTGTTTGAAAACAAAAGCATCTAATTCAATAGAAGACTGTGTAAAATCTTCAAACTCGTGGCCGTACATCCATGCATCAATCTTGTTTTTGTCTTGGGCACCGTTTTTGAACATTGGTAAGATATCAGGGGATCCGAACGAGTAGGTGTGTCTGGATTGATTGAACACAGAATCAAAATCCACAGGATTTTCTTGCCACCCCTTGGTTACAGCACTAACATCTTCGTAGAACCCAGCAATCATCGCAACATGTCCCGGTCTGGACTCTGTAGGCATTCTCGTGTGTGAGATCCCCCACGTCCCGTTTTCCAAGGCCATCGATCTGATAAATGGGGCTAGGTACTGCGGCTCTGCGCTATTGGATAGTGGGTGGGACACTTTGTCAAATGTGGTGTCGGCTCTCAGCCCGTCACCCACAATAAGAAACAATCTTTTAGCAGGCGGCTTTGGCGTCGATGGAAGCAATTTCATTCCGTGCACCAACGGCGAAACAAAGTAAATGTCAAAGATGGACCATAAGTAGATCAAGTGAAACAGTACACCTACTGTGATCAACACAATTCTCTGCACGGGCCACATTTTTGTTTCGATTTGTCTTGATTTTTTTGGGATTTTGTTAGCGTTTGTCATTTAATGAAAGCTCTTATTTTAAGAAAAAAGAGAGGTTATTACGATGAGAGTTACGTTTCGTTTCAATAACAACGAAAAAAATGAAACACGTGATTGTGATATTGAAAATAGAAGAAACACGAAAAGAGAGCAAATGTTAAAAGCTAAAATTGTTTGTTAAAAGAGTCCTTGTATATACGTATATATAATTTAATTTGTATTTGAGATTCAGAGCTAATGCTTGCTGAATAAATAATGAGTGTATAATTTAGAAAAGAAATGCTTTTTCCTTTCGAAAAAGAGGGGCCTTCAAATATCAGAAAAAGGCGGTGTTAATGTACAAATTGAATGAATGAATTAATGAATGCTGGAGATGATGTGTCTATTAAAAAGTTTAACAGGAGACCAAATCAATAGCTTCCAAATGAACTGGTTTACATTGGTCACCAATGGATTCATCGTACAAGTTGTAGAAGTTACCGGATAGACATTGGTAGAAGACATCTTCATCACCGATGGCCAAGTTACCTTCTGAGGTGATAGACCAACCTTTAGCGTAGATGGCACCGGCTTGTGGTGGTGGACCATCAAATTGGAATTGTCTGTTGGCGACAATAGAACCAATTCTACCCATAGCATCTTTTAGAATACCATCTTCCAAAGTCATGGCCAAAGAGCTGTTAGTTAAACAGGATTGAGCAGTGACTGGGTTAGAAGCAGAGGCAGATGAAGAAGAGGAAGACGAGGTAGAAGAGGAAGCAGAGGCTTCAGTAGAAGAGGATCCGGCAGCAGCAGTGGGAGTGGAAGAGGATTCGGCAGCAGCAGTGGAAGTAGAAGCTTGGATTTGGCCATCACCAATTTGAGAAACAGCGGCGGCAGTGGATTTAGCTGAAGTGGTAGCAGTGGTGGCTTGGATTTGACCATCACCGATTTGAGAAATGGCTTGGGCAGTGGTTTTAGCTGAAGTGGTAGCAGTGGTGGCTTGGATTTGACCATCACCGATTTGAGAAATGGCTTGGGCAGTAGATTTAGCTGAAGTGGTAGCAGTGGTGGCTTGGATTTGACCATCACCGATTTGAGAAATGGCTTGAGCAGTAGATTTAGCTTGGGTAGTCACTGGAGCAGTAGTAGCAGTAGTAGCTTGAATTTGACCATCACCAATTTGAGAAATGGCTTGAGCAGTAGATTTAGCTTTGGTGCTAACTGGGGCAGTAGAAGTAGAAGCTTGGATTTGACCATCACCGATTTGAGAAATAGCTTGGGCAGTGGTTTTAGATTTAGTAGAAACTGGAGCAGTAGAAGTAGAAGCTTGGATTTGACCATCACCGATTTGGGAAATAGCTTGAGCAGTGGTTTTAGATTTAGTAGAAACTGGAGCAGTAGAAGTAGAGGCTTGGATTTGACCATCACCAATTTGAGAAATGGCTTGAGCTCTTTTAGCTTTGCCAGTGGCAGAAGCAGTAGAGTTACCAGTGGCAATTGGTTGAACAGCAATACCGAAAGTCAAAGAGTAATCGGTAAAGGCACCAGAAATAGTACCGGTTGGGGTCAAAGCAGTCCATGGTTCACTTGGAACATAGGCAGACAAAGCAGTGGCAGCTAAAGCAGCAGAAACAATGGCGGTTTTTTTGTATTGCATTTTTATTTATTTATGTTGTTATATTAAAATCTATTGAAGATTGTTGTTGTTGTTGTTGATGGTTTTTCATATTTTATTTATAATACTAGAGAGATATAACTTAATTAAAATTCGATGAGATGTTACAATTGATTCATCTTTATATATGAATATTTTAATTTGAAATTATGAATTTTTTAGATCACAAATTGAAATTGGAACCATCAATGCTGAACTTTAAACTTTGTTTTACCCCTTTGATTCATATTAACTCATCATACATTGTGACCTAGCCATTATATGACATTATTATTATTATTTTCTAACATACTTCTATTTTTAAAAATATTTGTCAGTTACACTATGCAAAATTCCAGAAACGTTGTAATATTACAACTCGCCTGTACTTGAATATGTGTCACATCTTTAATTACATTAACCCAGCAATTTCTTTAAATGACCGCCTTTATTGTGTTTTTCTCCATGCCCTATAAAAAAACAGACACGTGATTGGTTTTTTTTTTTTAATTCCACGGAAGAGAAATCCCGACTATTTGATCATCAAACACATGATGACCCAAGTGGCTAACATGAACTACAACCACCATTACCAAAATTGTAGTACCAGCATATAATTAATTACAATACCCTATTAGGATATTTTACAGAAATAACATAAAAAAAATGAATAACCGTGTTTTCAATGCATTTTAAAAATACCGCTAATTTCATATTCAATGTTATTATCATGGAGTGCTAAGATGTTAACGTAGAATGTGTTATTGAGTACGACAAATTTTATTTATAAATCTCAAGTTTTTTTTTGTGCATTAATTTTTTTATATTACCTAATTAAGTATAACACACAAAAACAAATAAAGTTTTATTCACGACATTATAGAGAAAAAAAATAAAAAATTATATATATAAATAATATTTGCTGTATGGTACGGCAGAAACAATAATGCACAAAGAAAAAGATCTATTTTTAGAGTTTACAAAGATCTAAAAAAAGAAGTTGAATAAAAGAAAAATAATAATAATGAAAAAATGGGGTGTCACAAAAGAAATCTTAAAAGAAACAATCGTAGAGTGTAAGCAATACAACCATTGTTTTTTGTTTGTTCACATTTTTTTAAGAAAACAAAAAAAAAAAAATTGAGATTTCAACTTTTTGTTTGAAACAATTATTTAATTTGAAGTGCTTTTAGTATTTTATGTAGACTGAGGCACACACGTAGGTTTGCAGTATTAAAAAATAACTCTCGAATAGGAAAGGAAAATAAATATTTAGAAAATAGCCCACACTTGTCAATTAACTATCGGATCTCAATTTATAGTGGTGATTCTAGTGGTAAAAAAAGAAACAATCAACATTGAACACCAAAAATGAAAAAAAAAAGATTTGATATTCAAATTGTATATAAAGTGTGTCTGTATATTAAAATGCTGGGTTTATTTAATTAGAATGTTTGTTTTAAGGGTTATAAGCAAAGGAGAGTAAAAAGACCAACCAGTTCAAGAAAACCGATTCGTTACTATACACATATAAATAAATAAAAATGCAATACAAAAAAACCGCCATTGTTTCTGCTGCTTTAGCTGCCACTGCTTTGTCTGCCTATGTTCCAACTGAACCATGGACCACATTGACTCCAACTGCCACCCTATCTGGTGCTTTGACTGATTACTCTTTGACTTTCGGTATTGCTGTTCAACCAATTGCCACTGGTAGCGCCACTGCTTCTACCACTGCCAAAGCCAAAAGAGCTCAAGCTATTTCTCAAATCACTGATGGTCAAATTCAAGCTTCTACTTCTACTGCTCCAGCCACCACCACCAAATCCAAATCTACTGCTGCTGCCGTCTCTCAAATCACTGATGGTCAAATCCAAGCTACCACTTCTACTGCTGTAGTTACTCCAAAAACCACCAAAACTTCTGCTGCTGCTGTTTCTCAAATCGGTGACGGTCAAATCCAAGCCACTACCTCCACTTCTTCAGCCGCTAAATCTACTGCCGCTGCTGTTTCTCAAATCGGTGACGGTCAAATCCAAGCCACCACCTCCACTTCTTCAGCCGCTAAATCTACTGCCGCTGCTGTTTCTCAAATCGGTGATGGTCAAATCCAAGCCACCACCTCCACTCTATCTACTTCTGCTAAATCCAGTGCTGCCGCTGCTTCTCAAATCGGTGATGGTCAAATCCAAGCTTCTACTGCCTCTGCATCTGCTGAATCTACCGAAGCTGCTTCCTCTTCTACCTCATCTTCTACTTCATCTTCATCCGCTTCTGCTTCCAACCCAGTCACTGCTCAATCTTGTTTCTCTAACGGTACTCTATCCATGACTTTGGAAGATGGTGTTTTGAAAGATTCTTTAGGTAGAATTGGTTCTATTGTTGCCAACAGACAATTTCAATTTGATGGTCCACCACCACAAGCCGGTGCCATCTACGCTAAAGGTTGGTCAGTTACCCAAGAAGGTAACTTGGCTATCGGTGAAGAAGACGTCTTTTACCAATGTCTATCCGGTAACTTCTACAACTTGTACGATGAATCCATTGGTGCTCAATGTCACCCAATTCATTTGGAAGTTGTTGATTTGGTTTCCTGTTAAACTTTTTCAAAAATAACGCCTTCAATTCCTTGTTCCATGATACAATCATGAATTAACAAGTGAACAAGAAGAAAAAAAAACTCTATAGACATCATAATACACTTATACAATACTTATACATTTAATAATAATACCACAAAGAGTTCCATCCCTAGGACCAATATATAAATTACACTAAATAAAGATCAATATTTATATTTTAATTAAAAATAAAAGGCAGAAAAATAAGAAAAAAAAGAGAGTACCTACAAAGCAGGATAATCATTGTTTAATTCAGGTTACATGGGTTCTTGGACTTGTAAAAGTCAATCAAGCATATGTATTTAAACTTCACTAATAATTAAAAAAAATCAAAAACAAAAAAAGCTCGCACTCAGATTCGAACTAAGGACCAACAGATTTGCAATCTGCTGCGCTACCACTGCGCCATACGAGCTTGGTAAAATCTTAACGTTTTCTTATAATTTCAATTTACATGTCTAAACACCATTTAAACGTCTCAAAAACTTGTTTTACAGTTGTATAACTACGTATCGAGCAGCCATATGCAGTTGTGTTAACATTTGTTTTAAAAATTGTTTCCCAGTTTTTTATTGCTTACACATTAGTACGACTTCATTTCAGGTTTATTGTTTACTTACTAACATCGCTTCGAAAGATGTTTTTTCTTTTTTCCTTGTGGAAGCCTTTGTTCTGCAAAACTAAACATTAGCATATTGTGTAAAAATAAGTTTTGAAATCTCCCTTTTTTTCTCCAATTAAACAGCGATAAACCCACATTTTTTTGCCATTGGAAGAACAGCGATTGGCTTTCGAAGGAATAGGAAATTAACACTATCTTTCCACTACCAATCAGATACCACTCAAGACACGTACAAAATGCCTGCACTAGCACAGTTGGATCCAGAACCAATTGATGAATCCCACTTGAAAGATGAGATCAAACAGTTCAGAGGCACGAATGACGATTCAGTACCTCTATCAAACAGCAAAAATAACTGGGTCGGTCTTCCGAGAATAAGCAGTTCAAAAATATTTCAGTACTTGAACTATGTGCACAAATACTCGACTTTACCTTATTTGGCTTTCATTCCAATCCACCTAATAAACGTGTTAGTACTACCCACTACTTTGTCCTTGCTTTCTTTTTCCAAGGAGGACAAATACGATTTTTTGAATGATTACTTCCAGCTTTTGAAAGAGTTGAACCATTTGTTGAAACTTACTACGTTAATAATATCAGGTTTAGCTTTACACGTTGTTTCCGGTATAATTTTGAATCAATGGAGAAGATACAGGAGAAGCAGGTTTGTAAAAAGAACAGAGAATTCTTTGATGGAAAAGGCTGAAATGCAGGCCACCCCAAAGAGATCCCGTATAGGATGGTGGAAACTAGATAAGAACTACAACTACAACGCTATTACTGGCCGTGTAGCCGTTCCTTTGATTATGTACCACTTGTACTTTGTTAAATGGGATGGGTTAAGTTTTTTCGGATTCAACACCCATGAAGCCAGTATCATGGAGCTTCTATCTCATTTTATCAAATCAAATTTTTGGGCAGGTACTCTTCCCTTTGTTGGCTTAATCAGCTTAGTTGTTTATCACACAATTTTTGGATTCTCGAGATATTTTAACAAAAATAGATTGAATCCAACAAAAGTAAGATCTAAAGGGTGGTACATGACTTTGGGAACTATAGCATTAGGTATATGTTGTTTGAAATTTGTTTAATTTTTTCCAAAAAAAAATGATATTTATGTATAATTACTATTAGAAGCACTATACATGTTGTTAAACGTCTTTCAAAAGATTTTTCTGAATATTGAAAATCCCCTTTGGTTCAAAAGATTGTAAATGAAAATTAAAACTGAGTTGAACTATCAACTAAAAGTCTTTAACTTTATGGAAGAATAATAAAGTAACAGAAACAAACGTAGTACTAGGATAATATCAATAAACAAGCTCATCACTCAAATAAAATGTACGTAGTAAAAACTAATCAATCAGTAATAACACAACATATATACAAATATAGAAGAAGAAGAAAAACTATCAAAATTATTTACCTGTGTTGAAAAAGTTGTGATAATCGGTTAATGTAAATCTATACTTAACATCACCTTTATCCAATCTAGTCAATGCTTGATGGATACCTGCTTCACTGATTGGAATAGTTTCAACCCATGGATTGAATTTTTCTTTCACCGCTAAATTTAATAGCTCAATAGCTTCATTTTTATTGCCCAGTACCGAGCCTGCAAAACCACAGCCATTCAAAATAAATACAAATGGAGAAGCCGTAAGCATTTCATCGATTTTACCAACACCGACTGTAACGATAAAACAGTTTATTTTTAGCATTGGTGCCAATGTTTGAAAATCCAAACCTGAATTTGTTGAAGCGCAATTGATCAGTAAATCAAAAGACCTTTTATATTTAATAAGTTGTTCTTGGTTGCTTTCAGTTTGTTCATTTGTGGCAATGAAATCTGTGACACCCATTTTGAAAGCATCATCTTTTTTAGAGTCCGATCTTGAAATCCCAATAACTTCACATCCAAGAGCTTTAGCAATCAAAATAGCCATATGACCCAACCCGCCAATACCAATAACACCAACTCTTGGGGTTTTTTCTTTTTTCAAAAGTTCCCCAATATATCTTTTTAACGGGGAATAAACTGTTAAACCACCACATAACAATGGAGCAACAAACTCGGATTTCAACCCATCTGGAATCGGAATAATCATAGAAGATGGTACTCTGACGTGACTGGCATATCCACCTTGAGAAACATATCCATCAGGATACGGATGAGCATAAGTACCGATGTATTTAGTACAATATTGTTTATTGTCATTCAAACAGTCATCACATTCTTTGCAAACATCACAAATTGCAGTAATACCAACTCTTTGACCAATATGTAAACTAGAGTCACTAATTTTGCTACCCATCTTGACAATTTTCCCAACAATTTCATGTCCAACGATCTGAGACTTTGGCCCATATGTTGCGTTATGGCAATTCATAACCTTTGCATCAAAGGCCCAATCATTTTTTAGAGTATGTATATCACTACCACAAACACCATTGCATTCAATTTCTACATCAATATCAGTATCTTGAAATTTCTTTGGTTCAAATGAAATTAAAGCTGGGGAATTCCATTTGGAAGGATCAGAAACAGCAAAACCTTTGAATTCTGTTGGATAGTTGACTGTAGTAGTTTCTTGACTCATTATTGAGATGATGTTTTTTGTTTTTTTTTGTTTTTTATTTTAATTAATGTTAAATAGCTATACTATTTGTTTGATGATTTTTCATTTTATTTGTATTTTCAATAATGTTAATTGAGATGTAAAAAAGTACTATTGTGTTGTTTATATAACATAATTATACAATGTTTTTTGTATAAATTTGCTTGGATATGGTGTTAACTTTGTTATTTCTCCATTACTAATATTTTCTTAACTATATTGTGTCGTGTTACATTTCCACCCTTCAGTGCACTGCATCGTATCGCATCGCAACGTATATTAAACTTTCCGAACGCGCGTAACAATGCTGTCACTTTTTTTTTCTTTTTTATAGTTAGGCTTGCGTCCGTAAATGTAGCAAGTCATTTCCGAGAAATCTTGCTTTTAATTAAAAGAATACCATCATATGAGCACTGAGAAAAAAAACATATACTTGAAAAAAGAGGCAACAGTAACACAGATTTTTTTTCTTTTATTAGCCTAAGAGCAGAATGAAGAAGTTTCTATATTTAAACGATTGACCATTCACGATTGATAAGAATGATTTACTTTTGTATAGCTATAAATAAATAAGCAAATTGAAACTTGAAAAAGTGAAAGTGAGCAGCTCGTAATAATTGCTGTAATGAAATTCTGCAATCAATATTTATACATGATAAATAAGTACAATAATTAATAAAGAAGGTGGTATCATACAGGGGTCTTGACTCCATGGAAACAAGTTTAGTATAATTTTTTTTGGTTGGACTAGAAATGTATAAATCCTGCTCATTTTTAAGGGTCTGTTTTACAACTAAATATAGTTTTTATAAAACTACCCACAAAATCAAAATTGGGTACTAATGTGGGGGTTGATGAGTATGATCAGCAGTTAACTATAAAGAAATGTATATATAAAAAGGTAACAAAAATATATAAATAACTGCCAAAATAATCAAGAGCTATAAAACAATCTAAAACAAACGTATACTATTTTGAGTATGTATAAGTAATCATTAATCCAATATAAGCTTTTAATCCGTGATAGTTTAACGGTTAGAATTGGCGTTTGTCGCATGCCAGATCGGGGTTCGATTCCCCGTCGCGGAGTAGCTTTTTTTTTTTATATTTTTCATTTTTATGTTTACAGTCATTCAAAAAAGTGTATTTTTCACTTGCGAAACTTTCACACCCCATAAAAAGGCTAGACGTGAGTTTAAGCATTATTTGTAGTTATTAAGAAATTGTACATACTACGGAAGTTACAAGACTTGTCTATTTCCTGTATATTCCAAATCTTCGCCTCTATTCACCCGATGTACTTGTAACGGGATACCATCAATCTTTGAGCAAAACCAGTAGTACATCTCTCCGAGATCAATAGCCCCAAGAGATATGGAAATGCATACTAAAGACATGAACATGGGTAAAGTATCAAACACATATAAGCACCATTCACGACTAGACATAGAACCGTCAAAACCTTGAATGAACTCTACCGCTCTTGCAAGCGATCTGATTAAAATACAAATACTTGAACCTAACATGCAATAGTTAAGGACCAACCATTTTCCATTGATTGTATTATAGTAATAATTAGCTGAATATTTTCTATATCTGAAGGAAAAATTGATTTGCATAATCAAGAAAAATCCAAAACTCACAATTTGCACAAACAATCCAACAACAATAAGATTTTCACCAAGTTTTTGTGTCTTGGCTTTGCTCATTATCCCACCACCACCAGCTTGGAAAAGAAAACTAATCACGTCACCTGCAACAAATATCTTGACCATAAGCGAATCTTTAATGAAAAAACTAACTTTACTATTTGATGGGCAGTTTAAAAAATTTATCATATCGTGAAACATCATATAAAGAGTTCCGCTGATTAGACTGGGAGCCAATAAAATTAAAAGAGATTGGCCCACGTACGGGCCTAAAGCATGTGGGTGATTTGATGATGCAATTCTTGCACCATAGCCACCTATTTCAAATGCAGCGCCAATAATCAGCGCAATATATATTCCAACAGTAACTGACTGTATTTCCTTTTTCTGACTTGAGAATGACAAAAAAGCATCATCGGTATGAGTGATGTTTTGGAAACATCTCTTGGTTTGTACTCTTGCTCTCGTCAGTTGTACCAATATTGCAATTGTTATAGCCAAAAACATTCCTATGGCGATAGTTGCAGTATTTTTTTGTGGAACGTATTTGTACAGATCATACTCATTTTCAGCCATTACTAATTTTTTTTTTGAGTCTTGTAGGGTGACTGATTATTATTTGATTGTTGTTGTTTATCTTTTAATTATTATTTTTTTTCCAAAGTTCGTTTAAAAGTACCTCAAGAGAAAAAAAATGCACTTAATCGACTACATTTATACAAACTAGGTTTCCTTCACATAATTACCTTTTTTTTGTATATATCTCTCTAGGCGGGTTTTTTTTCTGTTATCAAGTAAAAATATGTTTTTAGCTGCTTGGGTTTCTTCGTTTTTCAACAATTCTTTGTATTGTTGGCATTATAACTTTAACTAAAAAAAATACATTGCAGTGAATCAATAATTGCTACATTTCACAGCTCTAGAAAGAAAAAAAGCAATGTCTAAAAATAGCCTAATATTTAAATATAAACTTGATTTCTTGTAAATGAAAGTTTTGTATAAACGGCGTTCATTCTTTATTTGAGATCTCGCTGTTGAAGTGTGTGAGAAACGAAGGATGTGCAATTTCTTGTGTTTCTTTTTTTTTTCAAATTGTAGCTTAGATAAACCGCACATAATCGGTGTTTGTCATTATTTTTCAATTCCACTCCCGTAATTCAACGTTTCTTGTTTTCTACAATGTTCTTCTTTTCCTGCAGTCTCTTATAATGACGTTTTTTTTTCTGGTTTTCTTTTGAATTTTTTTTTTTTTGCAAGATACTTTTGAAATTTTTTTATAAAAACTAAATTTCTATTGTAATGAAAAGTTCACAAAACTTTGTAAGTTGAATTCTGAGAGAAATGTAAGAGAAAAAAATTCACAATATTTGAAGATTTTTTCACATGGTATATGTTTGCATGGGTCAGATGTATTTTAGCCCTAAGAGCAATGCCAAAAATAAAAATGCAATGAAAATCAACGACAACAGAGTAGGTTAAGCTTCAAGTACATGTAGATATCATTTATATTTAGAAGTAAAACAGTTAAACTCATAAATTGACTAAATATCTCTAACAACAAATCTGATTAAAACACAAATGCTTGAATCGATCATACAGTACTTTAAAAAACAACCATTTTCTTGAAGTTTTTTTGCAACAGTTGTTTTTTGCAGAAAAATTCTAGTGCATCTATCCAAAAAAAAAAAAAAAAAAAATTAAGCAAATTGAACGAACAAATAAGCTTACTACAGGAATTCTCTTAATGAAGGTGTTAAGCATCATCAATTAGTTCATTAATTTACTACCCGCAGCTTGTAAGTAAAAATGCACAACTTCACTAGTAAAAAATGTATTTGTACAGATCATACTTGGTTTGAACCATTTTATCAAAGCTATAATTCAAAACATAAAATAAAAGATACATTGTTTTTGATCGAGTAGCGCCTAAAAAAAAAAAAAAGTATCAAGTTTATTTCACGAGATATTACTAAATAAGTAAGCTTCATAATACTTATTGAAAAACTGTTCAAGATTTGATAATTTCTATTCTTAGTTTGTTTTCTAGTTTTTTTTTTCATTCTTTCTTGTTGAAATTTTTTTTTATATATATTAACCTGGAAAGGTATCATTTCTACTATCAGAGAGAAATTCAGAGAGAAATTCAGAGAAAAAAAAAAAATCAAAACTCATTTTTTTAATATCACTATATATTTTAGATAAAAACCTACATAAAAACATGATTATAACTATAAAACTTCTCTTTTCTCATTGACAACAAAAGTTGGACTATTTGAGCCATTAGAACAAAACCAAACATAAAGTTTTCCAAGATCAATAAACAAAAATGAAAATGCAATAAAAATTAAAGAAAAAAGCATTGGTAATGCATCAAACACATATAGGTACCATTCGTGTTTGGAGATGATACCATCAAATCCTTGAATAAATTCAACCGCCCTTACAATGGATCTAATCAAAACACAAATACTTGAGCCGATCATACAATAATTCAAAATCAACCATTTTTTGGTAATTTTATTGTAATAGTTATTAGACGAATATTTTTTATATCTTGCAGAAAAGTTGATTTGCATTAATAAGAAAATACCAAAACTAACAAGTTGAACAAATAAACCAACAACAATAAGTCTTTCACCAGTTTTTTGGGATTTGCTTTTACTCATTAAACCACCACCACCAGCTTGTAAGAAAAAACTAATAATATCACCAGTAACGAAAATTTTAACCATCAGTGTATCTTTAATGAAAAAACTGACTCCACTATTGGAAGGGCAATTTAAAGAGGTGATAAAATTGTGAAACATCATATATAAAGTTGCACTGATTAAAATTGGAGCAACAAGAATCAAAATACTTTGACCAATATAAGGACCAATAGCCTGGGTATTACTAGCAGATGCAATTCTTGCACCATATCCACCAAGTTCAAAAAGAGCACCAATAATTAATGGCAAATAAATACCAACAGTAACAAACCAGGAATTTTTTTTTTGAGATCTTCCCTGTACCAATTGATGCTCAGTGTAATCCACTTCCTGAAAAGATTTTTGAGTTTGCTGTCTAGCAGTAATTATTTGTATCATTAAAATAAGCGCAACTATAACAAAACAAGCAATGGAAACAATAGCCAATGTTTTGCTTGGAGTATATTTGTAAAGAATGTATGTATCTGTCATTGTATAGCTTTAAGTTGTAGTTGTTCTTTTTTGTTGGTTTTTCTTTGTCTTTAATTAAAATAAGGTCTTTACAAAAAAAGCAGAAATAGAAAAAATGTTTGAACTTCTCTCAGTTTATATATAAACCAGTATGTTATAATCAAACATAAATGTGCAATTACGATAGCCAAAAAAAAACCATACGTTTATAGAAAAATGTGTGTGTTTGTGTGCAGCGGCTTGTTTTTGTTATTTATTTATTTCTTTTGCATGTCCCTTTTCTAGAGAACAATTCAAGCACTGCTTTATCAGTTTGTTTGGCTTTACATTAGTTGTTATTTCACCAAAAAGACAAAAAAAACCCAAATAAATTCGTTTGCTTGATGATATCCAGATATTTGAAAAAAATAAAATACTTTTTCAAAAACCTAATCTCTTTGCTCGGTGTGGTTTTTTGTTGTTTTGTTTTGTTTTTGTGCCAAGTTTTACAAGTAGAATACAGCTATATGATATTAATGACATTCAAATTACGTATGCAGATTTTCCAAATGTTAATTTCTAAAAATAAAGCTTGTTCACATGCCTAAAAAAAAAAAGGATAGTTCATTCATTCCAAATACAGGGTTCGTCATATTTTAAAACTGTTGTTTTTTTTTTTTGGTAGTACTATTGATCTTAGTTGCTGGAGAAACTCTTTTTTTTACGCTTGAATAAGCAGGGGTTTGATAATTCTCTCAGCTATATCAATTCCCGTAAATAAATAGATAATTAGCTTTAATTTCAACTAAAAGAAGAAAAAAAAAAAAAAAGAAATGACGAAGAAAGCAAATTCTTCTTAATTATTGTTTACGTACGGCAATATACAGCCTAGTTCGTAAAAAGGAAAAAAAAAAAGAAAATTAAATAGATGAATCAATCAATCAATCAATCAATGAAAATGTACCTTACTTGCGAAAGATATGCACACCTTTTTTTCTTGTTTTTTTTTTTTTGTTGAAAGGGTAAAAACTAAAAATAAATTTTATATCCCTTCAACAAATTTACAAAGGCTCATCTTAATTTTAATTAACTTTTTAGGCTTTTCTTCATTCTTTGACTAAAAATTTTATAGTGTAATTAATTATATATACGGCATTTGAAGATTGTGAAGGTTTTGTAAAAAAAAAATAGTATATCGTTTTCTCTCGTCTATTTTTAGCTTTTTTTTACAGAATTATTGTTATATGGATATCAAGTTTCTTAAATTACAACTAAGCACATTATTTAGAGGATAATATAATGATGCAATTCAACATCAAAAATATCTGCACCTTCAGGTGACGTATATTTTAGTTGGTTTTTTTTAATCAACATGCATAATGTTGTAATCTTATAGCTATACGATTTTCGTTACCAAGACTTCAAAATAGATTTCTTCCATATAACTCAAATCGCTTATTACAGTTGAAAGTAAAGATGTATTCTATAAATTTACATCTCTATTTGAGTTTGATAAAAAAAAAAAACATTCAAAGTAAACGAGTGTCTTGCAAAAAAATCTTTAAACAAGATCATTCACTTTAAATAAATAGTAAGATACATATATAAACAGAGTGGCATGCACTTTAATTTAATCTTGAAAAAGTTACATAAGAATTGTTCTTTTGTCAAACTGATTGTTATCAGACACACCATCATAGTGAAGTGATTTTTTAGTCATTGAGCAATACCAAAAATATAATTTCCCCAAATGAATGAAAAAAAATGGAACAGATAAAAAACACATTGATCCAAACATTACCAATGCATCAAATCCATATAAAAACCCCTCATGTTTTGCAATAGCACCGTCCCAACCTTGGATAAATTCAATTACTCTAACAATAGATCTGATCAAAATGCAAATACTAGAACCAATCATGCAATAATTTAATACTAACCATTTTTTACTTATATTATTACAATAATTTCCTACTGAAAATTTTGAGTACCTTAAGGAAAAATTAATTTGCAAGAAAAGGAAAATTCCAAAACTTACAAGCTGAACAAATAGACCAACGACAATTAAGTTTTCACCTGTTTTTTGAGTATTTTCTTGACTTGTCAAACCACCGCCTGCAGCTTGTAAGAAGAAACTCACTACGTCACCAGTGACAAAAATTTTAACCATCAAAGAATCCTTGATGAAAAAACACACACCACTATCCGATGGACAATTTAAAAACCCCGTGAAAGCATGGAATAACATATACAAAGTACCACTGATCATACCAGGAGCAATCAAAATCAAGACCGCTTGAGCAACGTAAGGTCCCAAGAGGTGTACGTTACTTGAAGAACTAATCCTTGCAATGTAACCACCAATCTCCAAAAACCCACCAATAATTAAAGGAATGTAAATACCAAAAGTTACAAACCATTTTTCTTTTTTCTGTTTTTCACAAATTGCATAACTTTCTTCATAACTTTCAAAATTTTTCAACATATTCTCCGTTTGATTTCTTGCAAGCACGATTTGTACACAAAGTGCTACTGTGATGAAAGCAAAAAATACAATGGCAACAATAGCAAGAACATTGTTTGGAGTGTAGGCATAAAGTGTGTATTGTGGTTGATCTGACATTTGCTTGTTGTTGTTGTTGTTGATGTTGTTGTTTTCTAATTGCAAGACATGGTTTTTAATGCTCATTTATATAATATTTTTTTTGTTTTAATTAATGAAATTTTCTCATTTTTTTTGGCAAGCAATCTTCACGATATCAGGGTTTAAAAATTTTATCTTAATATCACAGGAAGTGCAAAGTTGAATGTATTTTATTAATTTCAAAAAAAAAAAACTTTATTTTTAGCTTTCGTTGAGAAACAAACACACAAAGCTTAAAATGCTACCAGCCGGATATTGCTTTTCACTTGTTATTTCCATTCTCAAAGTTTAATGTAGTGCAAAGCATGTAAACTTTAATTTGACTGCCTCTCAAAAAAAAAAACATCTGAGAAAAAGTATGATATGTACCTACCTTGCATTCCCTATGTCTTGAAAATAATCACATTGGATATTTGAACGGCTGCTATATGTTAATGCAGAACAGACACTTTCTCTCTTTCTGTGTTTTATGAAGAAGAAAAAACGTTTGAACTGAAGTTTTTTCTTATTGATCTTCATATATGACGTCATTGCGTAAAAAAAAAAGATAGCAATTAACGGTATATCTATTAATAACATTTAAAAGAAAAAAATGCCAATGAATATGTGTACATAGAACAAAGAGTTCGACATTTTAATTATTTCTTGTTGAAAAGTCTATTTATAGTACTAAAAAAAATCGTTCGAATACATTATCTGGGAAATGTATTTATAAAACCTCTCTTGAATTTCCATAAATAGATTCATCTAATTTAGCTTCATCCACAAAAGATTCATTAGTCGACGATGGGTTCGAGCACCACCAAAAATACACTTCACCCAAGTGAATAAATAGAAATGCAATTACGAAAAAAATCAATGATATAAACATAGGTAAGGCATCAAATCCGAATAGATACCCTTCATGACTAGATATATCTCCATTAAAACCTTGAATAAATTCAGCTGTTCTTACAACAGATCTTATCAAAATGCAAATACTTGAACCAATCATACAATAGTTTAAGATTAACCATTTTTTTGATATAGTACTAATATAATTGTTTAGCGAGTATTTTTTGTACCTTACTGAGAAATTAATTTGTAATAGTAGAAATATTCCAAAACTAACCAATTGAACAAACAAACCAACAACAATAAGTCTTTCACCAAGTTTTTGAGTATTCAATTGACTCATTAATCCACCACCTGCAGCTTGTAAGAAAAAACTTACAACGTCACCAGTAACAAATAATTTGACCATAAGTGAATCTTTAATGAAGAAACTAACACCACTATCTGGAGGACAGTTTAAAAATTGAATAAAGTCATGAAATAACATATATAGAGTCCCACTAATCATTCCTGGTGCAACAAGAACTAAAACAGTTTGACCAATAAATGGGCCCACAGCACTTATGTCATTAGAGGAAATCACTCTGGATATATATCCACCGAGTTCAAGTAATCCACCAATTATTAGAGGAATATAAATACCAAACGTTATCGACCATAACTGCTTGTTTTTAGGTCTCTTGCCATAATATTCTGATTCTCGAAATAATTTTTTTGTTTGTTTTCTGGCAATGATTATTTGTGCAAATAAAATGATTGTGATTACTGCAAAACATGCAATAGAAACAATGGCCAGTGGTTTGTTTGGTTTATATTTGTACAAAACGTATTGGTGCGCCGCCATTCTATGTGTGTGTGTTTATCGTGTTGTTTACTCTTTATGGAGTTTAATTGTTGTTTAGTGAAAAGAAGGAACGTTGATATGAAAATATTAATAGAATAGGCCTATGTATAGTTATATATATACTTTTATTTCTACTAAAGATCATACACTATTTCAACAAGAGGTGGCTTTTTTTTTTATGTTATATTCAAAAGTATATCAAAACATTGTGTACGTCATTTTATAGTGATAATTAGAGTTTTAGGTCGTGTCACCAACTCCTTCCATTGTAAAATGCGTCTCCTCAATCAAGAAAAAAAAAAAAAGAAAAAAAAAGAAAATCTATCTAACTTCGGATCTATACTGCACTAAAAGAGGATATTAAAAAGACGAAAGACCATAAAAGCAAAAACGCCACGTCTGAAAAAAAACAGATTAAAAAGTTTAACACTACACCATTTCTGTATTGTCACTAACATTTTTTAAAAAGTGCATAAGTTTTACAAAGCTCTTATGGCGCAGTGGTAGCGCAGCAGATTGCAAATCTGTTGGTCCTTAGTTCGAATCTGAGTGCGAGCTGCTTAAATTTTTTTGTTTTTATTATTGCTTTTAACAAAGTTCTTTAACATATCTATAGAGACTCAACTTTTTAGAAAAACCATAAAAAACATTAATCCGTGATAGTTTAACGGTTAGAATTGGCGTTTGTCGCATGCCAGATCGGGGTTCGATTCCCCGTCGCGGAGTTTGTTTTTTTTTAAAATTTTTTGTTGATATTGATGATCTGTAACTTGTCACTTAAATATTCATTGCTTGCGTTGTAAAAACTATCACCGCTCAGACATTCGTCAAAAGAAAAAAGGTGGCAATTTAGTAATACATTATCTACATTTGTTATGAGCTACAGTGCGCAAGATTTGAGTCACATTTACGTATGTAGCAATGTATTTCAAAAAAATGAAATTGTTATAAAAAGACTAGTGATGTTGACAACATTAATGGTTGTTGAAATCAGTTTATAAGTTTTGTTCGATTCAATACAAGTTGTGATTGTAGCCGATACAACGGCTGTTTTTGTTTTTCTTTTTGTAGTTACGATGGTGGTCTCGTTAAAATCAGTAATGCTTATAACAACTCTTACTTGACCTTATTTGACAATATCAGACCATGGAATCTCTAAAACATACAAACAAAAAAAATAAAAATATCTGTAACTTTTAGTATTGATTGTTTAAGTAAAATTGTGTAAAGTTACATATTATGGGTTGGCTTGATTATGTGGGCTCAAATTACGAGAAAAAAGAGGAATAGAAAAGGAAGAAAGAGAAACTTATAAGTAAACATAGTCATTTCTTCTTAAAAATCTCCTAGGACCAGTTTTATTATTGGTTTGACTATATTCCAAGACGCATCAATACACCGTACTTTTTAGTAATTGATCTATTGTTTACCGCAGAAAGAAGATTTTCAAAACACGATAATATTTTCCATTCTTGATATACCGAATGCACACAAAAGACCGAAAGTACATCGGACAATAGCCTGTGCTAAAAATAGTATACGGAAAAGAGCTGACTACCTTATAAAAACTAATTAAACTACAGGAACACCAATAATACAACTACTAAAATAAAGGAATGCTTTCAATAAATACATAACTAAACAAAACTTTATAATAAAAAAAAAAAATCAGTAACCTCATAAGAACATATGGAAAAAAAACCCCTAAGCACACTTAACAAAAAAAGAAGAAGAAAAAACACATTTACAAAATAGTGTACTCACTGAGATTTATAAACACCTTTTTCAGTTTTGCACTTTGTTGTCTAGTGGAAACTGTTTCGAGTTACTATTGTTTTCATAGGCTGGAGGAGCAACCAAAGAACTATTTTGGTCTTCATTTTCATGAGCTGGTTGTTGGGTTTCTTCAACTGATGGAGATTCAGTGTTATTACCGGTTTCCAAAGAATCTTGGAATCTTTCATAAACTTCGTTCTCTCTTAAAGCACTGGTTTCGTAAACAATGTACCAACCATGGAAAACAGCAGGTATGGCAAAAGTTAGCAATAACAATAAATTGATCAAAGTTTCTTTAGACCAAAACCCCTTTCTCATTATAACTGGAATAGTAGGGAAAATTGTGCAGACGATAAATAAAATCAAATCATCTTTGTTAATAGAAAATGTAGTCATTGTTGTTTGTTTTTTGGGAGGGTCTTGATTCTATTGTGACTGCACTATTGGGGAAAAAAGATATTAAAAACCCCTCACCTACCTATATATATACCAAAAATAAAAACTAAAAATATTAAAAAAAAAAAAAAAAATGAATAACGTGATGGATTTGATATATATATTTAGCAATGAAAAACTCAAATTAAAGGGAAAAAGGTAATTAATCTATATACATATATAAAGTGTTTAAAATAGATAGAATGAATATATATATGCGAATATAACGAGTGGACTTGTATTAAACAAATTCACTGGCTTTAACTCTAAAAGCATGACAATCTCTTAACCATCTTCTATATTCTTTCAAAGACCCAATTTTTTCACCATAGTAATCAGGTGGAGGATTAGAAAATGATTGTTTTGAAGCATCGACTCTATTTTTAATGATGTGTTTTAGGAAAACCTTATTTTTATCACTGTACAGAGGTAGAACTTTCTTGTGACCTATTTGAAATACGGGTTTACCGAAAATAACGGGGCCGATAAGATATCCGAATGCGGCTGATGCAGCTATTCCTCCCATAAGCACGATACTCGGATCCAATCCATAGATCATCTGTGTTGGGTCAATTTCAATTGTAGAAACATATGCAAAGGCCAAGTTTGATGTCACAAGCGCAGCAAAAATCGAAGATCCTAAATTAATCTTTCTTTCCTTTTTTCTCACTTCAAAATATTTGGACCACGACAAGTGTGTTGGGAAGGAAGAAGATGATGATGAGGATGCCGATTTGGTGGTTGAGGCAGTTGCATATGCTCTCTTGTATAAACTGTTTGAAATCTTGAACATTTCGTGTACTCTTTCGTGTGTTTTCGTTTTCTCTTGAGGGACAGTCTGAGCTGTGAAGAGCTTTATGCCGGAAAGAAATTTTAAAAATATATGTTCATTAAAACAATTATCACTATTAACGAATTGCATAAATAACAAGAATTTTCAACTATATATAATTTAAAAATCAAGTTAATAAATAAATAAATAAATAATACAAATGCAAAGATTACAAATCTTGCTCATCTAGAGTTTTAAACAACCATGTTTTCTGGGCTTCAGGAAATTCAATACCATTTTCTAGTAATTGACTAAAACTTGATGCATAAACTTTGAAAAAATAATCTTGGTCCTTAGCAAACGATTCTACAATTCCTTTAAATTTATCATCTTGAACAAGAGCCATATCTGCAGGAAGCATCATATACTTTTTAGGAGAGTTCCATTGTTTGTTACCAGCCTCATTTTCTTGCAGTTCCCATTTTTCATTCAACAAGTTGGTGAAGTATTCATTAGTGAAAACGTTAGTAGCTGCACCCCATGGGCCTTCAAAACCAGAATTTTTCAAATGAGTTTTACCCAAACAATGAGCACCTAGTAATGCCACGATCTCTTCATCTTTCAAAAAATTTAGAGCATTGAAATAGTTTCTAACATATTTGGAATCCCCATTGGCATCAGGTAGTCTCCCGTTTTCAGGAGCAGTTTCCAATGGCATATCTTCTCTACCGCTTCTCCATGGAATTTTAGGACCTTGTAATTCTTGAATGGCAACAACACCACCTAGTGTGAACAAATCACCATGACTAATCAAATGTTTGTTTGCTTCGTAAATAGGTTTCAAAAAATCCAGTCCGTTTTCCAAACCAGCATTTGATGGATCTTTGAATTCTTTTTCAAATCTCATTGTCCCACCAAAGGATCCACCATGCACTTTCTTGGAAGAGGAATAAGTCCCAGAACTGTGCCATGACAATCTTACAAGCACTGGACCGTACCCAATGTAGTTATCGTATTCGTCTTCTTCTCTCAACTTTGTAGCAATTTGATTATATATTTTTTGATAATCTGTTTTGCTAAATTTTTCACTTATTTTGTTCAAATTCAATTCTGGTTTAGTTTCCAATTGAATTCTGTTTTGATTGTTGTATTGATAGTTGTTCATGTACAAACCACATCCAAGAGTGGCTGTGGCAATTGATGAAAGTAATAATTTATTGCTTCTAATAGCTCTAGTAAATGACATTGCTTTTTGGTTATTTTGATATTATTTCCTTTCCGACAGTGAATTTTTATTTATTTCGGTAAAAGTGAAATTTACATATTGTTTATATATCTATTATTCTCAATATTCTCGAACTTATTTTTTCCTGAACAAACAAAAAACGTCATATTTGTATTACGTAACCCTAGATCTCACTTATTACAAATAGAACAATCGTAAAGACCGATAGTTTCACAGTTCTGTGGGGATTTTCAGTAATGGAATGCAAAGAAAAACAAAAAAAAAAAATATCATCAAGATTCGACTTTTGCATAAAAAGTCAGAGAGTTGATTCTTTAATCATCATCATCATCATTATTAATATTATTAATAATAATATTATTTCTATAATTTCAATTGAGTAATTCTTAGATCTGGAAAAAAAGTTTAAATGTAATTTAGTTCGTTTACCGTAAGGAACATATTCGAGTCCAGACTCTTTTGATACTGTAAATTTTTTTTTTTTAAAGGAAAAGTAAAAGCAAAAAAAACATGAAAAACTACAATAACTAGCAATGACTCAAATAATAAAAATACTTTCCAAGTAGGTAGTTTTGAATGACCATCTTACTGTAAAAAAAAAAAAAACTTATTCAGATTATTCTGTGGTTTACTTCTTCTTAGTGTTAAACTCTCTCAATTTAAAGATTTTGTTCAAATCAACCAACTCACATCATGTGACCACAAAATACTAAAAGTTACCCTTCTTGAAGTTGGTAATCTTCAAAATCGTTTTACCCTTTGGGAAATACCTAACTGTAGAGTCGTAAGCGTGTAAAAACCACCTATTACGTTTCAAAAGTGAAAAACGGGAAAAGAACCAAACTCCGATGTATTCCACTTCACTAGAACAAGCCACAAATGTCATTAGGCAGCAGACAGTGCTTATGACAAGGTGCCTATCGCAACACAAGTTGATGGACGCCTTCAAGCACTGTTCCAATATGTTGAGTGAATTGAGAAATCCATATCTGTCACCAAAACAATACTATGAATTGTACATCTCTCTATATGACACATTGACGGTTCTGCAGCAATATCTTATTGATAATCACAAGACAAAACATCATCTTACAGATCTTTACGAGTTGGTACAATATGCTGGGAACATTATACCTAGATTATATCTTATGATTACAGTCGGTTCAGCATATTTATATATTGAAGATTCTCCAAAACTGGAAATTTGTAAAGATATGATTGAAATGTGTAATGGTGTGCAACAACCTATTAGAGGGATGTTTTTAAGATACTATTTATCACAAAGAACAAAAGAATTTTTTGAGAAAAAAAATGAATTTGAAGATCAAGATATCAATAAATTATTCAAAATCGATTTCATTACTTCAAATTTTATTGAGATGAACAAGTTATGGGTTAGATTACAATATCAAGGTCCTTTGAAGGAGAAAGATTTAAGATTGAGAGAAAGACAAGAATTGCAAGTTTTGATTGGAAATAATCTTGTTAGATTATCTTCGATTATGGATTTAAACGATATCGATCTTTATACTGAAAATGTTTTACCTAGAATATTAGAGCAAGTGGTTCAATGTAGGGATATCATAGCACAAGAATATCTTTTAGAAGTTTTATTGAGAATATTCCCTGAAGAATTTCAAATTAAAGGTTTGACAAATTTCTTAGATTGTTCCTTGAAATTAACTCCCAAGACATGTATTAGTAAAATAATCATCACATTGATTGAGAGATTGATTATGTTTAAAGAAAGATCACCAAAATATCAGGATATTACACTTTTCAATAAATTTTGGAAATATTTAGTTACATTAGATGAAGAGAGACCAGATTTACCTATTAAGGAATTCATTTTGATTATAAATAGTTTGATTCAATTGACACTTGTTTGGGACTCTGTATCACCTTTTGAAAATATCGATGTTTTGTTCAAATTCATTTATTATAAAAAAGATGATTATACAATAACTGAAGAAATTACTAATCTATTTAAAAAAATATTAGTGATCATTCCTTCTATTGATGATTTTCCAATTGAATCACTTTCTTATAATTTGATAACTAAATGTGATTATTACACTGAACTTTTATTGAGTTTAAATAATACCCATATCAAATTAGAAATTATTGAATCGATTTTTAAAGACATATTGGATATGGATAATCGTAAAAAAATTACTACAAAACAGGATTTAATTAGTTTTACAAGAATTTTAGAACCATGTTTGTTAGATAAACCAGATCTAATTTGTAAAATTTTCCATTTGCTTAAAGCAACAAATGGGAAAGAAAAAAATAATACACAAGACCAATTTGATCTTTTAAATTATTGTCATCATTGGGCAATTTCTAAAAATTTGAACCTAAATTTGATTTTACAAAGCCTGGTAATGGAATACTGGAAACTTATTAGAATTTTTTGTAAAGAGATTAAACAAAAATCTCATAAAAAGACAACCACGAACAACGGTAGTGATAGTGAACAAATTTTTCTTAAACAACTATTTAAAACTGTTGGGAAATGTATTCAAGAAATCTCTAATCAAGAAATACAATTTAAATTGAATTGTAATACTGCTAATATTGCAGATCAATTAAAATTAAAAGATCATGCGTATGATTTTTTTGTCAATGCGTTTATTAATTTTGAAGAATTTAGTGATTCAAAATTACAATACCAATCGATCTTGTATATTTGTCAATGTTTACAGAAAACAAGAAACTTATATTCGTCCTCTTCCTCTGCAGAGCATCAGAATTATTATGAAACATTGATAACTAAATGTACTTTATATGCATCAAAGTTATTGAATAAACAAGATCAATGTAGAACTGTTTTACACTGTTCTCATTTGTGGTGGTGTACAGAAATATCTATATTAGGTGAAGAGGAAGGAGTTACAAATACTTTTTTCAGAGATGGTAAAAGGGTTTTGGAATGTTTACAAAGATCTCTTAGAGTTGCTGATAGTATTATGGATAATTTTACTAGTTGTTTAATCATGATTGAAATTTTTAATAAAGTATTGTATTATTTTATACATGGTGAAACATCATATATTACTATCAAATATTGTAATGGGTTAATTGAATTAATAAAAACAAATTTACAATTTTTGGAAAGAGAATCGAGAGTCTTGGCAGTTTCAAATGATAATGAAGATGGTACGAACTTGAAAAATAATAATAATAACAATAATAATAATAATAATAATAATAAACATTTGATATCTTCTTCAACAGGTTTGAATGGGAATGTGAGTGCTGAAAATTTCAACGATGGCACTGATTCCATTCAACAGACCGATTCAACAGAAAATCTTTTTTACGGAATTGGTTTGGATGGCACTGTTGTTCAATCTTCACGTGAAAGAGATTTGATCAAATTGAGTGAAGTGGTGATTAATGCAACAACAACCTCAGCACCACAGTCGAAAAAATCAGCACAAGCATCAACAACAAGTAATAATGCTCTAATGAATGATAATAACATACCAATAGAGTTTTTTAACAGAACACTGGCATACATTAAAGAACAAAGAGAAGTTGATGATAGATTTAAACTGATTACTGTTTGATGTATTTGAACAGAGAGAAGGATACTCTTACTTCCAGGTATGTACATGTATAAGTACCCACATATATATATGATAAAAACTAAAGCAGTAGATACTATTATATTTACAAAACTAGTTTATAATTAATATTTTGTTTATATTTTAAGTAAGTATATAGGTAAAAAACTTAGTTGTAACAGATGTATTGAGCGTCAATTCTTGTTTAAAAAACAAACATAAAAGAATAAAAATAGTCACGTGCATAGGACAATTTTAATTTATCCATTACCACAGTCCGAACTCGATAGTAGTCCGAAGAGAAAAGAAGTTAGATTTTAAGTCCGTAAATGATGTAATTCCATTTTCTTAAGATATCAAAAGAAGGTTGAAAAACTTCAAAAAGAAAGAGAGAGAGAGAGAGAGAGAGAAAAAAACTTTCTTGATTCAAATTTCCAGGGTTATATTATTTTAAGATATACAACTTTTTTTGGGATACGAAATTAACAAGTAAGAAATTATTATGGTTGGGTTTATTGTATGAATTGTTATTTAGTCTATATGATCCCATGAAAATGATTGTATGTAGGGATCTTGATCTTAAATTTTTTTGTTCTCTTGTATCTTTGTTCTTTTGTTTTGAGTTTAATTTCGGGAAGTTTCTAAAGGTGTAAACCACAAATCCAATCGAGAAAGTTGGTAAAGAAATCAATCAGAAATTTATAAATCAAAAGAAAACAACAACCGAATAACACTCTTACAAGACAAGACACGATACAGTACAATGGCAGATGAAAATACAGGAAACTATAGCAATGGCTTTACAGACTCGAATCAGGATGTGCAAGTCTGTGTGATAATGGTGGGGTTGCCTGCTAGAGGGAAAACTTTTATTGCAAATAAAATACAGATATACTTGCGGTGGTTGATGATAAATTGTCAAGTCTTTAATGTGGGAAACTACAGAAGAGAGTTGTTTGAAAATGGTATGAGTTCGATCGCTGATCAGCAGAGTTTATTGGATGCCGATTTTGAAAATGTCTTTGATACGCCCATCACAGAAGAGGAAATTGGTGTCGCAGCAGGCTTCGGCAGCAGCAGCAGCAGCAGCAGCAGTAGTAGTGGTAGTGGTGGCAGCAACATAGATGCCTCTTTTTTTGATTTCAACGATAGAGAAGCCATGGCCATGAGAAACCAAGCCTATGTGGCTGCTATAGATGATATTACCAAATGGTTTCAAAAATGTAAAAACAACAATGTTGCTATATTGGATGGAACAAGTTGTACAAGAAAACATCGGAAATGGATTCTTTCAAAACTAAGATCTTTATCAATTGAACCAATTTTCATTGAAACTTTTTGTGATGACGAAAAAATGATACATTCAAATCTTTTAGATCTTTTGAAAAATTCACCAGATGCAAATGCGAAAATGAA
This sequence comes from Hanseniaspora taiwanica (nom. inval.), assembly GCA_030580555.1. Lineage (NCBI taxonomy): Eukaryota > Fungi > Ascomycota > Saccharomycetes > Saccharomycodales > Saccharomycodaceae > Hanseniaspora > Hanseniaspora taiwanica (nom. inval.). The sequence goes on along the minus strand of JAKTSY010000017.1, from coordinate 68,560 downwards.
TTTTCAACATAAAATTAAATACTATGAATTGATTTATGAATCTGTTAATCAATTTGATGATGAAATCGATTACACTTTTGCTAAAATGATTAAAAATAGTAAGATGGAACAAGTTATCGTAAACAAAATCCAATCTTATTTGGAAAGTAGAATTGTATTTTATGTCATGAATTTACATTATTTGAATCCACATAAAGTTATATGGTTATCTAGACATGGTGAATCTATCTACAACATTGAAAAAAAAATAGGTGGGAATTCTTTATTGAGTGAAAGAGGTGAATTATATTCTGAAAAATTACCAAATTTACTCTCGTCCCATTGTCAAGAAGGGGAAGAATTGAAAATATGGACTTCTACATTGGTAAGAACTCAACAAACTGCTCAACATTTACCTTACAAAACAAGATTGACATGGAAGGCATTGGATGAATTAGATGCAGGTCTTTGTGATGGAATGACATACGAAGAAATTGAACAAAAATTCCCTGAAGATTTCAAGCAAAGAGATGAAAATAAGTACGGATACAGATACAGAGGTGGTGAAAGTTACAAAGATGTTGTTGTTAGATTAGAGCCAGTAATGATGGAATTGGAAAGACAGCAGAATATATTGATCATTACACATCAAGCAGTACTAAGATGCATATACTCGTACTTTATGAATATCCCTCAGGACCAGTCTCCCTGGGTTGCTATTCCATTGCACACTCTGATAAGGTTAGAAGTAAGACCATACGGTCCTTGTAAAGTCACTCTAGTTAAAGCAAACATTCCTGCAGTATCTACATATAAGGAAAAGGGTACTTCAAGATTAGGCGAAGACGACACGATAGTGGATAATAACAATTTCAGAAACTTACTTACAAACCAAAAGTAATACCTGACTTCTTTCTCTCTTCTCTTTTTTCTTTTTTCGTATTACAACACATTAATATAACCTTCTCGTTCTTATAACTTCCATGTACATATGTATATATGTATTAAAAAAAAATATGAAAACATACAAAAGCTTATTACTTCAACGGCATTGTTTGTTAAACGCACAAGGCAACAATGCAAAAAGACAAAAAAAAAAGCATTATTGATATCGGTAAACTAAATTTATGGCAATGCCGCGGTACATGACATTATTATTATTATTATTATTATTATTTTTTTTTTTTCTTTTTTTTTTTTTTCCTTTCTTTACTGAAAAGTGTATCGTTTCTCTAACTAGGCAGGGATATTATTGTACATTGTTTAATGCCGTACCGATTAACATCGAATGTATGAGTAATTGTAGGAATCAATTGAAACAATGTAAAGTAATGCCATGCAACTAATCAAAACGTTCGGTAATATAACATCTAGAGACCGCTTCTCTTCTTGTAAGGTCGTATTTTTTTTTTTTTTTTCTAAAACCATTCGGAAAATTAATATTCGTCCACATTCCTTTTTCCTTGTGTATATATATATATATATATATGTATACATTAGAGAAGTCAAAAGAGGTATTATTATAGAGCCATAACCAAAGATTCAGAACCATATAACAATAGGATAACAATGGTGTTTGGACGTTCAGATAAGAAGCTCAAAGAGGAGCAACTTGCAGGAGACTGCAATAATAGCAGTGCAGATGACACATCACTGAACGAAGAAACAAGTGAGAGAAACACACTTTTCTCAGAGTCTATTTTTTCCAAGAGTAAAAGCAAAAAAAGTTACAACACAAACAACTCCTCAATTTTTAGCAGTGTGAAAAACCTGTCAAAGCGTGGTCAAAAAACTAACTTAGTACCAGGGTTGTCCTCGGAAGGAACATCTTATATACAGAGCAGTGGGGCCGAAAATGATTTTGAGTCTCTGAATAGTAGTAGTTACGAAAGAAACCCACAACGGGAACGCACAGTGGGTAAGCCACTAAGAGTCTCAGAACCTTTACTGAACACAATTGAAGAAAATGATAGCGAACATTCTCAAGATAGAGTGGCTGAAATAACAAATAGTGATAGTGCTGCAAACCTGTTTGGCGGAGACAAAAATATTGATACAAACTTGGGGGCTCCACATTTAGGATCTTCAGTGGGAAACCTGAACAGCAGCAGTTTTACAGAGTTTTCTACACATGACAACACCATGCTACCAAAGGCTTCTACTGCAGGACCAGAGAGGTTTGGGAAGCAAAAAAATAGCGCAGCAAACATAGAAAAAGGCTCATACATCACTCCAAGACAACTCACGCCGGATCTCATCGAGAAGGAGATAAGAATTCTTGACGAAAATTTGATTACCATCATCGATGATATACACCAGAATGTCATGAACATTTCTAGAGCCACAATCCAAGTGACAGAGTTTTTCAAAGAGTTTCTTCCCTTGCTACCGGGACAAAGAATTCCATTTAAAGTGAAAATTGCGAAAAACTCCTCACTAAGGTCTATCATCAAGGCAGTTCTCCATTTCAATGACAATCTCTTGGCATCAGAAGTTTACCATACATCGAAGGCTATACTTGTGTCAAAATTTGTTGAATTTTTGAAAAAATTGAACATCGATCTAGATGATGAAGATTACAATAATGAGTTCCATAGACCACAAGCAATTTTACCAGCATTGAAAATTTACACACTGGACGACAATTGTAGTTTACCCAATAAAGCAAACGTGACGAGAGTCATTGATGAAATCACAAAATCAGAATCAAAATTCATATCCGACCAAAACGGTGCTTTTATTGCTCCACTACTCAGAGGTATAAGTCTTTCTTCATCAATTGTTACTGTCATGTTTGGTATTCCAAATTTGCACCAGGAACATTTTGAAATGATCAAGTCATTGTATTCTCTTTTCCCCGATGTCCACTTCTATTGTGTCAAAGATTACATTAAACCAGCAAGCCCTTCAACATCAGTTGAACATCCATTGATAGATGAACACTCTCATTTTCAAAAAAAAGTACCTGAACCGATGTTGCAGCACGTCTCTACAATCGCGCCCCAAAATACGTTATCTCCAACTTATAGACTACCTTCAGACTACTCAAACCCTCCAATATCTTTGTCTCTTTCAATACTAGATTCAAAAAAAATCACAGGAACTTTGGGAGGATACTTGTATCCTAAAATTACAGAAAAAAACAAAAATTTGAAACATTTTAAAAATTCCACATTCGCCATCACTTGTGCACACGTTGTTCTTTCTGAAAACCAAGATTACGCAGATGTAGCGGTTCCCTCAATAGTTTTGCAAAAAAACTATAGGAAAAACTTGATCGATGCTTCTTTGGAATATAAAAAAAATTCCACGCAGAGACAAGCATACAATCAAGAAGTTGAAAAAGTTGATTCTACAATTGCATGGCAAAAGCAAAACAAGTTTGGTCAAGTAGTGTGGGGGGAACGTTCAATAGTAGACAATAAATTGTCTGATTTTGCCATCATTAAATTGAATGATTCGTATATTACTGTGAAAGATGGGAATTATTTGGGTGATGATTTGGCTTATTCGATTCCAGATCCATCATTGAGATTTGATAATCTTTATGTGACCGAGACAATTGAGAACTTTGAGACTGGAACCGAGGTATTCAAGTACGGATCGACTACAGGCTACACCAAGGGTAAAATTAATGGTTCCAAGTTGGTTTTTTGGGCAGATGGAAAAATTCAGTCCAGTGAATTTGTCATTGCCTCGCCATCAGCACCTTTGTTTGCCACAGGCGGCGATTCAGGCGCATGGATTTTGAGTAAACTGGGGAAAGACAAATTAGGTTTAGGTGTTGTTGGGATGTTGCATTCTTATGATGGTGAACTCAAACAGTTTGGTTTATTCACACCAATTCACACTATATTGCAAAGATTAAAGAGTGTCACTGGAGTTGATTGGGATATCAAAAGAGGCAATCAAGCTCACAATTGAGGCACACGACAAAAATATTTTTTTACTTAGAAATACGTACTTAAATAAGACATAGACAATGATCAGTGCAACTTTTTTCTTCTTTTTTTTTTCTTTTTTTTTGAAGCAGGAATGCCTTTATGTTTTTTTAGTGTCATTAACATCAAAAAAAAAAAAATGTTCCTCAAAACTTTGTCATTTCCTAAATAGGCATAGTAAGAGGTTATCGTTGTTCGGTTTTTTTTTAATTAAATATGTTTTTAAGACACGCATGGTTTTCCAATAGTTTAGATGTAAATGAACCACACAATGCTCTTTCGCCAAAAAAAGGTGCTGAACTAAAAATTGTAGTATTTATATATTTATGTATTTACTTTTAATATATATGAAACCCATTCATAAAGTTACACCGTGTGTTTCATTTTTTTTTCTAGATTTATGGGAAGTAGAGTTTAATACACAACGTTTTCTTTTTTCTTGCAAAGTCTACTTGGCAGCTGTCGTTTTTGTACCAAAGAAACGTCAGCAACAGAAAAAAAACACATACAACAATGTACTCGTTACAAACCCCTACACAGAACAACCCAAACGTAGTCTCCTTGTCTCACACGCCACCGTATGCCTCCAGAAGAAGCAGATCAAAATTTTTCAAGACCTTAACTGGTTCCAAAGTGTCCAAAGCTAACAACAGTCAGGAGCAATTGTTGTTGAACACTGATTCAGGGTCGACTTATAGCAATAATCGAGCAAGCTCAATTAATAGTTCTACCATTAGCTCAAACGAAAGACCCAAAATGGCATCACTTTTTAAAATTGGAACTACACCAACTCAAACACATTTTCCAAATAATGACTATCAGCAATTGGACATTTACTCGCAGTTTTCCAAAAAAGAAAATGAATCTGTGCAAAAAAAAAGCAAAGTGCCCACTCCTTTAAATCTCGAAATGATATCTCCACCACCTTCCCACATAAAGCCAAAAAATGGTATTGTGCCATCACAGTCAAAAGAGGCAAATATTTATCATTCATTGAAACTGTCTACGCAATACTTGAGCTCGCCATTAAATCCAATGGCAAATAGCAATGCTAAAAAAAACTGCTGGACTCCTAATACACCCGAACTACCATATAGAAATCCTAGAAGAAATTTGCTTACCAGCATCAGTGCTAATGCCAATTTTGATGAACTTGTTCCAGAGCCTGTTTCGAATATACACAAAAACATAAAACGCCATAATTTGAAACAGGAAATTTTGAGACAAAAGCCCACAAGTTTGAGATCTACCAAAAATTACTCAATGAACGTTTGTTCTATATGCAATGAACCACTAAATTCTTTGCTTTTCGGAGAAAAAGTAGTTGAGATGAGCTGTCAGCATCAGTGTCATCACGATTGCTTGCTAGCTTCGCTACTTGTGTCTAATGACGGAACCGACAGAAACAAAGACAAAGTGTATGGAGTAACACAAATTGTGTGTTCAATCTGTAAAAAAATGACTCAACCGATTGATGAAGAAACCAATGATGAGATTTTAAAAGATCTACTTGTCTCCAACACTGATGTTGATCTTTTGGACGATTTGAGCAACTTCCATGTTTCTGCTGACCAGCCCCGTGCTTACAAACCCATAGCTCATCACTCACCAATAACGCCAATTGGCCAATTAATACAAAATGATATTGTTTCACAACATGGCTTCATGAAAACACCAATCAGAGAACACAACGATTTCATTAAAAAACATCTAAACCCCATTCAGTCATTATTTGCTAGTGAAGCTTTGATCAATCCCGTCTTATATTTGAACCCACAAGTTAATACACTGGATGTATTTTTGAAAACTACAGAGAGTTCGCTAATAATTCCACACATTTTAAATGTTTATCTACCTGCAAAAAAAAAAAATATGAGCAATGACTTGAACTCAAAAATTCAAAACAAAAAAGATGTTCAATTGAAGAATGAATTAGGATCATTGGTGCTCAAAGAGCTTTTACCTGATATTTACTCAAAATGTATTAATTCAAACAACAAGAGTTATATTTTACAAATGTTTGATATTTTGGAGTTAAGTTATGATGATAATGATTATAATGAATGTTTAATTTTTCTTTTTAACGATGCTTTTATTGTGCATTCTTCAGACAATACGAATAACAAAAAAATGAATCTTGAAGAAATACACTCTATCATTAAGCTACCGGATAGCTTTTTGATATCTTTTAAAAATAATTTAAATCCAGAAATTTACTTAAAAGTAAACAATGATACTATTGTATTGGAAAAATGGATCAAAATTTTTAAAAGATGTATCAAGATGAATAAAAAGGCAGTTTTTGATTATGGTTTTGAAATGTTAAATTTATTGTATTTTACTTGCAATACTTTTGAAATTTTACAGCAAAAAGGATTAATAGTACATTTCCCAGCGTACATTTACTCTCAAATTGTAAATTATTACAATGATCCTATTTTGTGTCATAAATTAGTCCCTCATTTTGAAAGCGCACAAAACAATGAAGACGAGGATAATACAGAGGATGATGAGGAAAAAGATGAAGATACTTATATTAAAGACATTGAAAGTAATTCAAGCAATAACTCACTCAAAAGACACAGCAAATTTATTAATACAACCGAGAATAAAAACGATAGGATTTTTATTTTAGTAATCAACGTGCTGAATTACAATAGAAACATTTCAAGTAAAGTAATGTGCGAAGATATAAAACATATGGTGTTAAATTTTTTGGCAAGTTGCAATAAAAGAGATAAAATTGGTATTATAGTATATGGCAGGGACTCAGAAAATTTGATGAGTTTAAACCAGGGATCATTTCTCGGAATGATAAGTAACAAGTGGGATGGAATTATTGAGTTTTTGAATAATTTAAAAGTTTTCAACGTGTATTGTGTTAAGACAATGAATGAAAATATCAAACGTGATGAATATCACATTGCAGCGCTTACTAACGTTTTTAAAATTTTACAAAGACTTTTTGTAATAAATTCTGTGCAGAAAAAACATTCTGGTGATGATTGTTATTTCAAGAAATATATACACTTTGTGAACAATGATTATTGTGACATTGAATCAGATATTATTGCAACTTCAAGTTGTGACCACAATACTGGCTTTATAGAGGAAATGATTGAAAATTTCAAGTTAGATATTACACAGTACAATTTGGGTGAGAACAATAGCAATTTTCTAAGACATTTAATGAATCAAAATTATGAATTTGATTCTAGATTCAGATGTTTCAAATACTTGACTCATAGAGACATTGAATTTGTCAAAGGTAAATCGTGTAAAGTATATGATTTGGTTGTTGATGTTAAATTAAAGAAACAGTATCACAACTTTGTCAAGTTTAATTGCTTAGAAAACACATTTGGCCAAAAAGTTTCAATTGAAAACAATCACGATTTGACAATGGTAAGATTAAATTTAGGAGATTTTGAACAAGATGACTTTAAAACATTTTTCATAGAGTTGATTATTACAGATCCATCAGAGGTTTTTCAAAAAAAACAGCAACACCAACGACAAAAACAAGAACATGATCAACATTGTTTTGAAAGCAGTGATTGCAATCAAGAATTTAGTTTTATCGAGTTTAGTACTAATTGGGTCAACAAAGATTTTGGATTAATCAATGGGGATATTTATGATTCTGGGAAAATTAAATTGAATTGTATTTCTTCTTTAAACAAACCGGGGTTCCCCAGTCTGATAAATTACAAACAAAAAATTAAAAATGAAAACCAGGATAATGAGAAAGAAAACAATGGGAATGACAACAACTATAATATTGATGAGGACAAAGACGAATTTATTGATATTCTATTAACGGCACCGCTTACGTCATCTAGAGATTCTACTTATGTTTTAAGAGAAATTGAAATGATGATCATGGATTTGATTGAATCACATATGACACAGCAACAAAACGACATTAAAAATAAAAACTTGAAAAAAATTTTATCAGTCAAAGACATTGAACACGACTTCAAACAAATATATTCTGTGATATTTGCCATGTCTAGAAATGTTCAATTGGATTTCCCATTTTTCAATAACTATATGAAAAAAATAAAATTAAACAGTACTAATCATTTATCCAATTACATTGAATATCTTTGCAACAACATGGATGATATAATTGAATCATTAGAGAGAACAATAGTTTCAACAGTTAATCAGAAATTGCTAAAATTCAAAATGTATAAACTATTAAATAACCTGAGATATCAAACAAGATACGATATATAAGTCCCGTATATAAAATGAATAGAATAACAAAATTTTAAACAATACATATAATTTCAATTTACAAAAAGTATTAAAGCATGTGATTGATATTAAGAATATATTGTGTGAAAATACTGAATTAACAAGCAATATTATAAGGGTTGTGACCTAGAGGTCTAGGGAGCCGAGTCAGTTTCGGTGATCGCTTATTTATGGTGATAGGGTTCGATTCCCTCATAATCCGTTATTATTTAATAATGTGCATTGCATATTATTGATTAATCTCCCCTATTTTTTTTGTTACTCCTTTAATTCTTCACAAATTGTACTTTTGCTTTTTTTTTTTTTCAAATTTAAAAGATGTACTATTTTTATGCATTGTAAAAAAAAAAATAATACTCAATCGGACTAAGCAAGTCCGGACTCTTACAAGGCTTAGAAAGCGGATTACGGACAAAACAGTGGTAGTACAGCCGGGTATGCTTTTTGTTTTTGTTTTTGGTTTGTGGCTCGGATATGTCCATTTCTTTCCTACTTGAAAACTTCCATCAAAGGTCTTTCAGTAAGAGATGAGCAATTAACATTCGGTTAATATATTCGGTATAGACCATCATAAAACCAATCACCAGTTTGGATATCACCTGGTTTGACATATACATTTAACAAGATTTATCTGTATTTGAGTGAGTAACTGCGTGTGTGTGGTGTAATTTTTTTAGTTGAAAAAAATATATGCTGTTGTTGAAACAAGGCTAATAATAATATTATTTATAAAAAAAAAAAATGGATGAAACATTAAGTCTGAAACAACAGATCAATACTAATATTAAGGAATCAACAATGGATAAACAGGAGAAGGTTAAATTAAACTTGAATGAATTTTCAGATGATATCTTATACGAAATCATCACCCATACTGAACAACGAACTAAACTAAATTTGTCTCTTGTAAATTCCCGGTTTCACACTATTACCAATAAAGTCTTGTACAGACAGATATATTTGAACGACTGTAGTGTTGTGGAATCTCAAGTCATTAATTTGGCTAATAGATGGTCTATACTCTATCTACCACAGCTAATTACAGAATCTAGAAGTAGACAACTTGCAGATATGAAATTGAAAAAACTGATCAAAACATTTGAGGAAACTCCCGAAACCTCCTTAAAACATGTTGAATGGATAAGGATCAATTGGGATTTGGATAGAATACTTCAAAAAAGAGTTTTGGAATTGATTTGTAATGGATCTCCAAATTTAATACGTTTAGAAAATGTTATTGATCCAGAATGTTACAACATAATATCCAATGGGAAATATAGTAATAAAAACTCTAAATTACTAAGTGTGGATATGGCTCCCCCAAATTCTTTGCCTGAAAATAAAGTAGATCCATGTTATATGCCCAGTTTTTTCAAATTTTTAGATTCAAGATTATACAACAATATTGATAATATAACAACATTGACATTATTTATTGATCCAGTGATACTATTTGGATTAAATAACTGTCTTGATAATGAAGTGAATTTTGGAATGTACCCAAAACTTTTAAAAAATGGGAGAAAATTATATATTAAAGATTTAAAATTACACTGGAGAATGGAATTTTTTTCAATGAATGTTTTCCAATTACAGAAGAAATCTCAAACAATGGATTTACCTAAATTATGTGACTTATTTGATACTAAAACATTAGAAACATTAACTATTATATCATGGGAAGAAGAAATGGTACCAAGAAACAAGGAGTTGTTGAAACAGGTTAGTGATTTTAAGTATTTAAAAGATCTTTCTTTGATTTCATTGCAACAATCTTTTGAAATATTGCAACCTTTATTTGATTCAGAGAACATGCCTGATTTGAAAAGATTGAAATTTGATTTTTTGGATGGATATGGATTGGATAATGCATCTCCCTTATTGTTAAGACTTATATTGGATAATTGTAAGAAATTGGAATATTTGGATATTAGATCGAATGAATTTTTAATTCAACCTATTGTAAGTTTACGGAAGAGTGTTGCTGATGGAGGTGCACTTACATCTGGAGATTTTTTCAATCCTGGTTCTTTGAGAAACTTGAAATTTTGTACTACACAGCAATGTTATTGTTATAAATGTTGTCAATATTTTGATGATTTTTTAACAGAAACGTTGTTTCCTAGGGATTTGGAATTTAGTACGGTGAATTTTGTTAAAGTGCATGAATTTTTCTTGAGAGACATTTTCAAATCAATGAAACATTATGGGTTGTTCCCGTATTCCAAGGCTTCAGATGTTTATCCTTCAGTTAGAACCCAACCGATGAATATCAAAGAGTTTGTGAAAAAAATTAATATACGATTTTTCTTAGAGTCAACACATCCAACAATGTTAGAATTGAAGAAAAAACTGGATTCTGTGTTTATGGAAGAAAGTTCGACGTTGAGTGAATTTTTGAATTCAAGATTAGAAGATGTTTTCGATGATGATGAATTTGAAATGGCTTTTAACGGGTGGAATGCAAACTTTTTGAGACAAGTTTTTTCGGATAGCAAGTACTCGTCTCTTTTTATAAATGGACAAGACGTAGTTAGAAGCGTGCATACTTTGTTACATCATAACAAAAAACCATACGAGTACATCATTTCGAAACTGCCTCATTTGAAATTTCTAGTATTTAACGATTTGCCCGTGTCGATAGTGGAAAAGAGTACTCCAGAACACGGCGGAGCACCACGTAGAGTTGTCGAGCCAGTGTTTTTTAGCGAAGGATACACGTGCAATTTGTACAGAGACACAACACCAAACAATGCCGATCTGATTACATCTGAAATCAACAATTCGAGTTTGGACATGTACGAATACGAGATTTCGAAAGTTGAAGAAGGTGTTGCCGATATGGATTTTTTAAAAGATATGGCTCCATACTTGTTATTCCCTGAATTTCTCCTTCATGGTTTCAAAAGATTAGGAAGTTTGAGCAACATTGCAAGAGCCATGGGGTACCCTTTGAATTTTGTTAAGAAATTGGATTTGGAGACTCCTTCATCGCAGTTGCAAAACCAAAATGTCAACATGAGTGCATTTTTGGGCATTGAAAGTTTTGGCAACCAAAGCGAAGAAGAAGAAGAAGAAGAAGAAACAGAGGATGGTGCCAATTTGGTTGATAATATGTGAGTACTGTGTGTAATTAATTTTTCTCTAACATTTATAACGAGCTAGCTTAGTTTTGGTTATCATCACGTGCGCCACATTTTTTTTTTTTTGTCAGTTTAATGATTTAATCTTGCAAACAAGAAAAAAAGAAACAGCGATGAGCATTATTTATTATCTAGGACACCTGGATAGAGAAAGGGAGAAACATTAAAGAGATCCAATATGAGCCAATTGACACGTAGTGAGAGGAAACTACAAAACTCTTTGATCAGTGTGCCCTGGAAAGATGAAGAAGAATATGTGAAATTGAGAGATGATTTATTTTCTGATGATTTTGAGCAGTGCCAGGAAAGCATGAATAAGATCAACGTTTGGTTGCGTTTAGGAAACAACTGCACGATACAGCATGTGATGGAATACACTGTTTTGCTGATTGAGTCATTGCATTTGGAAAAAACTTGTCTTGGAAAGCAGAACCTCAATGGGACCATGGATAAAATCGTTAGACAAAACTACTGTATGGTGCTCATAAGATTTATTAATGGGTTATTGGATCCATTACAGAATGCAGCGTACGCGATTCCCTTGATGAAACTGTGTGACAGAATAGGAATACCGAAATACATTGTTGAGATCAGACATCAAGCTACACACGAGAGAATGCTTCCTTCATTGGAAATACTTCATTTTGCCGTACAAAAATGTCTTGAATGGGTTCAAAATAACTACTGGGATGTGGAATCGATTGAGGTTGATGACCAGGATAATAGTAGCAGCAGTAATGAGGAAGAAGTGGTTGAAGCATTGCAAAAAGAAGTTTTACTAGAAAAAACAGAAAAAGAACTGGGTAAAGAGATGATTGAGTTTTTTCACAAGAATATTTCACATTTTAAAAACAACAAAAACTATTTTATGAACAACATGGTCCGCAGTGGATTTGAAATGGCAAATGAAGACCATTTAGCCAGGGAGAAAAGGCTTCAAGTGATGAAGTATACACAAGATTTGAAATCAAGATGGAAGGTATGGAAATACAAAGATATATTTGCTAAAAATGTTAAGCACGCTGGTAAATGTAGTTTCCCTGATAACAACAATGACGAATACGACGGATTCCCTCTTTTTCTACAAATGTTGCTAAACAAATGTGATAATTTTGAGTATTATTATATTAAAAGCTTGAAATTGGGTAATTCTGCTGATTGGTTTCTACTCGAGGAGATCATAAAATACATGGATATGAATAAATTTTTACAAAATTACAATGCATTATGGAAATCATTAATTTATCAAAATGAGAAATTACTGGATATATTACGAAACACAATCGAATTGAAAGTTAACAATAAGAAATTGAAGAAAAGTGAATACTTTAAGCAATTAATAGAGGATGCAGAAATTGCAAAGAAACAAAGAAAAACAGAGACACCAGTGAATGAAGAAGAAAAGGAGCAAAAACAACCAATCTTGTCAAAAAAACGTAGTTTGGAAACACTTGATGATATTCTAAACGATATCACAATCTTAAAGAAAACATCTAAACCTGAATCAACTAATGTCTTCTCCAAAATATACAGTTTTGAAAAACCTCAAACTTGGGAGTTCAAACCTTTTGGTGTTTTGTAAATTGTATAGATGATTGTATAATAAGACTTAAAAGCATAACAAGATAATATTTTTTTTTTTTTCAAAGATAAAAGATCAGACATCCTAGGAAGGTCTCTAAAAAGAGCCGGTCACTGAGAATACTGTTTAGGTTCTAAATAAGGCGTACTCCTACCGTGGAAACTGCGAATGTAAGGAACCGATTTTCATCATCTCTAATATCTTTTTTTTAAAAAAAAAACAATATTTAAATAAACAATCAAACTAGTTATAATCGTATGACTTTGCAATGTAATTATTGCCTTATGGAAATGATATGAAATAGTGTTTTCAAAAAGTAATAATAATAATAAAAAAAAAAAGCTCAGAAATTCAATAAACGCATAAATGCATTATATTGGCAAGAAAAGTTTCATTTGCGTATTAAATCAATCGTTAAAAAGATTCAATTGAAACGTGGTGTAGTTGATGTACTCCCTGTCGTCATGGTCGAGTCGGACTGGGAAAGAAGTAAAACCATTATCAATCATTGCTAATTTTTTTTTTATTTTTTTTTCCTTCAAAAAAATTTAAATCCATTTCAATTCTATTTATGAATATAATAAAATATAATATCATTTCCAAATAAGTATTTCAAACTTGAAATAAAAGTCATGAACAAATAAACTATTTTAGTTGGGACTGTGTGTGTGTTAATAAACAATCAATGCTTTTCAGTATTGTTTGTGTACCGCTATGGTTTTTTTTTCTTATTCCTTAGTAGTATTAATTAATTGGTTTCAATTGATAATGAATCACTTATATACCTTTCAACAATCTTGACAAAAGAGAGTCAAAGAGAGAAAGGAAAAGGCAAAAAAAGTAATTCAGAGTTTGAAAACCATCAAAGGGCATTTTTTTTTTTAATATGGATTGAAAAAAAAAAGAAAAAATTATTAATCATTTCGTATGTAATTACATATTATGTATGGGTGTAAAAGACGTAGATACGACAAATACACTAAACGCAAAGCCGTCTCGGATATGTGTTTCGGACAATGTATATGTAGGTTTAATAAAATACCACTTTTCTCGGACAACCGAAATTTTGTGAAGTTTTTTTTTTTTGTGATCTTTTCTTTTTCTAAATTTAAATTCGACATTAAATTTGGAAAGAGGAAAAAAAAAAAAATATTTTCTTGAAATTTCTCATCTCTCTCTCTCTCTCAGATCTTGTTAAGAAGCCAAAACATAAGTAAAATACTTGAAACAAAACTACCAAAGTTCCATCGAAATATAACCGAAACAAGAAAAATGGCTAGAATTGAATCTAACGTACAGAGTAATCCATACATCAGTGATTCCGACATTTCTGATATAGAATTAGAAGAAGATTATTTAACAACTGCACCAACAAACAATTATAAAGAACATCAAACCAGTAAACATTTCCAAAATGAATTAAATCAAATTGATTTGAAAAATAAAAAAATCTGGTTGATCAAAGCACCAAAAGATTTAGACATCACCAAGATCAAGACAATTCCAAATTTCAATAACAAAGATCATAAAACTTCTCAAGTGCTGGATATCAATTCGAAGTCAGGAAGTATTAAGAAAAACTACTACATTGGTAAAGATGCCTTAGTAAATAAAAAAAACTTTAAAATCATGACATTAAAGAATAAGAAAGATAAATTTTTGAAAATTAACAAAAATTTAGATCTTGACCAAGTCTTTAGTATTACTAGTCGTGTAGAAATTCCAGATATCAACTTGGGGAAAGTTAACACTCCAAGAAACGATGTGGTTAAAGTGGAAGGTTTGAAGATGGAACATTTTGCCACTGGGTATGATTCTGCTGATTTCCCTGAAGCACAAAAGACAAGCAGCAACACCATCAAAAATGTGCCAGAAAGTAGCAGTAGGAAGGAAATCAAAAAAAGTAAGAAAGAAAAAAAGGATAAAAAAGATAAGAAATCTAAAAAAGAAAAAAAATAAAAATTATGACTTATGCATCTAATCGATATATACTGTATATGTAGTTTGCAAATCTTTTCTCTTTGTAGAAATCTTTAAACAATTGATTAAACATGTATTCAAGAGAAAACTAAAAAATGCCCTAGTTTGAAGAGTGCATTCAACACCCAGACACCATACTGAGTTTTTTTCAAACTTTTCACATTTTCAATACACAGAGATATATAAATGTCCGGAGGGTTGATATTGATTAATTCGTAATATTAGGAAGAGAAAACATAAAAAAAAACCTAAGAGTATTGTCTAATATTAGAAAGACCCTTAACAAAGGTTTTTCTAAGCTTTATTACGTGTTATCCCTGTTTCCTTGGAAACGGCTCTGTGGATTTCACATCTTTTTTGAAAAGACAAAACTCAGTGATTGAAATATTTCGAATGCACAGATTTTCTCTTCACAGGGAGCATCAGCTTTCCAATCAAGCATTGAAACTTTATTTCTAAATAGATCTATCTTTTTTCTTTTGCTTTACCGGGAAGGGTGTGATTGATTTTACCAACTTTAAAACCATCGCTATTGGAGGTTTTCTGCTTAGTTTTTGACTAAGATTGTGTTTAAACCCATGAAATGGTGATGACCTCAAGATTGGAACATTATTATTCTTATTTTACTAAGCCACTATATAATACCTAGGATCAAATCTATCTTGTACTTTTCGACTGTTGGTTCCATTGAATTCACAATTATATTTATTCTCTTTTTATTTCTAGAGTAATTTGTCTTGGATATCATTGATTGTAACAATTTATCTGATGAAAAGCTCTTGAGAACACTACCAATTTCGTAAAAAAATCGTTCTGTATTGACTGATTTACATGTTAAATGTATCTTATTTTGGGTACTGACAGTATTGATCTGCTTGATATACTGCTCTATTTTGATTTTAGGAGAAGACGAAGAGAATGATATTTCTTTGACGAGAAGATGGTCTTGTAAATCGTTGAATATAGTTAATAATTTGATATAAATTCTTTGTTCTTGCGATAAATTTCCAAGAAAATTTATAACATTTTCCTGCTCATTATTATTAAATTCAGATATTATTTTGGCAGTATCATGAGGAAAAACTTGAAACATTGATACAACTAATTTATTGATGTCTCCAATGGCAACGTTGTTATCATTTCGAAAAGTCATCAACCTATTTATTAAATTAACTACTTTGGTAATCGTGAGATTATCATCCGCATTTGAAGGAAACAAAACGGTATCATTTATCAACATTAAAAACAGTTTCTTGATATGGTTATTCAAGTTTAAAAATTGGAACCCACCTTGAATATTCTTGAAAAAATAGTCATCAATTTTACGTAATCCATTCAAATTTTCTTCATTTTTCGTTAAAAATTCGATCCCATTTTTTTCTTTTTTGAAAATCATATAGTAACAGTATATCACAATTTCATTGATCAATTTCTCATCTCCTAAAATCAACTTGTTAATGATAAAATATCTAATACTTTTAATAACATGGAAATAATCAGTTGTGGTGAAATTTTGATTCAACATTTTACTGATTTCATGAATACTCATTGGTTTTGATGATTCTTTGGAAACGTTGACACACTGCTTGATGAACTTATTAAATGCACTCTTGGAATTTGTTTTTTCTAATACTAAGCTACTATCAGCACTATCTTTCTTTTCTGTTGCAATATTTAAGATGTCTACAATGAAATTATAGTGTGAATCTATATTTTTTTTCTTGAAATGTTCAACATTTGGTAACGTCTCATTCATCTTAGACACCAAGGTATCTACATTGGTGTTTGGTTTTACAAAAGTCCCCTGTGGATTACTTTCTAATAAAACAGATGTTCTTCTATTAGTCAAATACTGAATTGTTTTTTGTAAATCATTTATAGTTTTGATATCTTTTTCAAAGGCCTTCGCAGTTCCATTCTTGATCAGTTTCCCACTACTCTCAAACAATAATTTAGTCAATCTCATTGTTTCCTTGTCTTCTTGTTGCTTTTTTTTGGTCTTGACTATTCCAATATCAAAGTCTCTTGCTCTTGTTCTTATTTTATTCCCTTTTCAAACTAACGTACCCGACTCTGCGTGTTTTTTTTTTTTTTTTTTCTTCTCCTAACCCGAATAGAGATATGGAATATTGTTTATTATACAAACAAACACCCTTTGGAATTAAGTTTTAATTAAGGATCAAGGTTAAAAGGTTTAACATTTAATGACTTTACAATTATTAATGTTATTGAGTTCAATGTTTAGCGTAGGTTTGAAGTTCATGGACATATGATGCATAGGTTATGTTTCACAACTTTGTAAAATGTAAAAGTATATAATAACGAATGTTAAATTTAAATCTAAGAAAATACTAATCTAATAAACAAGCAACTACACAAGTATACACAATACTGTGTAAATACTAATTTACTTTGATTTAAGTTAATCAACGTTGAGATAATACTTTTGAAGACAGATACTTAGTTGGTTAGCTTTTTTTTTTTTGTATTTGGAATAGTTAGCTTGGTTCAAAAATTAGGGGATATAAAGTAAACAGATTACTTAACAATGAGTGCTAATGGCGATTCAAATAAGAATCGCATTGACGATACAGATGGCAAGGAGTTAATTATGAAATCCATTTTCAGTAATGCACCTTCTACACCAGATATTAAAAAAAATTTGAATTTAGATGAAGAGCTGGTTGGAGATGAAGAAAATAAAGATAGTGACGTAGACGTTATAGCAGCTGCATTTAAGAAATCATGGGTGAGTTGTATGAACACACAAGATGTATTGAATAGTGATAGAAACGATATGTTATTGGAAGAAAATGCACGAAGCAATCTCTTTGACGGAGAAGAACAACTTTTGGAGAAAGCCCAGCAGCAATCGCAAATTTCTGAAAGTAGTGGCCCCAATAGTGAAGATTATATGACTTCTTTCAGTTACAACTCAGAAAATAAAGAGCTTTCTAGCGATAGTACGAGTGATAAAAAAACAGCAGACGATAATTTTGGCCAAATATTAGCAAATACAAATGCAGACGTTTCAGATGCTTCAATAAACGACATTAAAACTATAGATTTTGTAGAAGGGAATGATCCGTTTTCAACAAGAGAAGACAAGAAAAAAAACAAGACGAAAGCACAAAAATTAACATTTGGCAGTGCAAGTTATGAAGTTCATACCAACGCTAGAAGCAGAAGAAGAAGATCTTCTCTTAAACAACAACCTGAAGAACTACTCAATCTATTACAAAAATATCAATGGGATAATAAAACGGAATCAGGAAATGGCTCTTATATTAACTCAAATGAATTTCATAGTTCACATTCAACAAGTCCAGAATTTCAAAAAAATAGGAAAAAAAGTGTTAGTACAGGCGTTTCCAACAATTTTGAAGGTTTGTATTATAATGATAATAACGCAAGTAGTGACATCCTTAATCAATTTCATGAAGAATTATTGATGAGACAAAGTATGAATCCTAGATCATCATTTTCATCAATGAGTATAAACGAACCTTCAACACCATTACAGGGCCAATCCTCTCATATTCCAAGACAATCCATATCATCGGTATCCTCTTCATATAGGATGTCTCCAAGATTATCCACTTTTTCAAATATTCACGATACGGATACTGTGAAATCTGCTGCAACAAGTGAAGATATGATGGATAATTTGGAAAAATCGTCACCATCTTTTGACTGGAACTTATCAAAAAATTCACTATCATCTCTTCAATATCAACCTATGTGGTGTACCACTTATGAACCGGAGAATTTAAACAATATTATACAGATTTCCAATTTTTTGAAAAATCAAAATTATAATTTGAAATTTGTGATTTGCCACAATTCTCAAGTACCTAATAAAGATTTAATGGAGTTAGCAGAAAAAAATAACGATATTATATTACAAAAACTTGAAAATGTTCCTATAAAATTCAAACAATTGGATGATTTGGAATTAGAGAAATCTATTAATCTTCCAGACCTATTACCTTTCCAGTTATACCAATATTATACAAATCAGCCGATGATATACATTCCATCTGAAAGTTTATTGAGTGATTGTTTCTTACAAAAAATTTACGGTACAGGAATGATTAAAAGTCTAACGGAAATAAAAGAAAGTTTGAAATTAGGTCAATATATCGATAATGAGAATTGCGTCTTGGAAACGTTTAGTATACCGAACCAAGAGGGGAAATCCCCACTGTTTGTGTTCAAACCAAATGAAGATATTTTTTTTTGTCTATGTGAATATTTGACTTGTTATAATAGGGAAAAATATGAAAAATTGTTAAATTTACATGGAGGTTTTGAAGTTTTACACGGATTGTTTGGCAACAAGATTGAAAAAAGATTATAAACGTATGTATAGTATGTAGAGAATAATGAAGAAAATAATATAGGGATTTTCAGTTTTAGGCTTTTGGTTTTATAAGAAAGGAGTATTTTGGGTCATATTACGTATTATATCACGTGTACGTGTTTTTTTGTTGAAAGCTATATTGTAATACGGAAATGAGAAGAGTTCACGCTTAGATATGGTGTAAGCTACGAAATATTTCCTATATATAAAGTTTACAGCAGCAGAGGCCCTCAACCAAAAAATGTCAACTGTTAAGCCTGATCAAAAAATAATTGAGAAAATTAAGGAGGAACTTCCTGAGATTATTAAGAAATCAGATGGATATTCCGAACTTTATGGATTTGAACTTTGCAGTGATAACACACAGTACTATGATGCTGCCAGTGTTGATTTGTTGATTGGGAAATTGTGTAAAGCTTACAACAACGACCATGAAAAAATCTATACTCAGTTGATCAAGATTTTAAAATGGAGATCGTCTTTCAATCCACTGGCCTGTGGGTTTAAAGAAAAACATAATGCTTTCCTAGAAACCATTGGGATCATCACTGCTGAAAAGAACCAAATCATTACCTGGAACATCTATGGTGATTTGATCCACAAGAAAGACGAGATTTTAAATAATCCAGAGAATTTGGAAAAATTTATCAGATACAGAGTAGGACTGATGGAAAGAGGAATCCATTTGCTTCTACTGGAAAACAAACCAAATGCAGATGCCGACACAAAGACACTGGAGAAACTTTACATGATTCAAGTTCACGATTACGCAACAGTTTCAATGTTCAACAGAGATCCAAAATTCAAGAAAACCGTTAAAGAGATCATTGAGATTTTCCAAGAGTACTATCCTGAGTGGTTGAGCCAAAAGTTTTTTGTCAACGTGCACTGGTCGTTGAGTTTCATTTATGACATTTTCACAAAGTTTATCAACTCTGAAATCAAGAAAAAATTTGTTGTCCTGAATGATTCTAAAAAATTAGGTGCAAACTACCTACCAGAGTACGTTCCAAAGGAGAAGTACGGTGGCCGTGTTGAGAGTACTTTGAGCGAAATGAGAGTTAAAGAGATCAGACCCAACGACTATATCTTGCACAAGATCTTTGACAACTCTGGCGATGAGCTGGACTGAGACCTCGGGCTTGCTTAATATTTTTTTGTATACCGAAGTCCGAAGTGCAGTTGCCATTTTTTTTTTTCCAGAACATTCGGAAGAATTCTTTTAAATTTCCATTAGTTTCGGATATAGTAATTGTCCGAAAGGAATTTTAGTGTCATATATTTGTGTATATATATATATATATATATATTCATCTAGTGCATTGAGACTTTTTTAAAAAATTATGATTAACAATGTTGTTATTATAATTGGGATGAAAAACCACTCAAACCCCAAAGATCTATCATACAATTTTAAGTTTTGTTTTAAAGTTTATTTTGTGTAATCCAATATTTTAAATTAGACACAAATAGAGAACTTGGTAATAATACAATTACACAGCGAAAACAAAAACAAAAACAAAAAAAAAAAAGATTGAAAACCAAAAAAAGGGGATACAGATTCTACTATTAATTAATTAATTAATTAATTATTCAAATCAATAACCAGATAAAACGATTCGGATAAAATAATTGAGTTACTTTTCACATTCTTTAACGAGATTTTAATTTGCCTTTTTTTTTTTTTTGATTCGACCACATACTTATATAAATACAACTAAGTAAAGAAAGAAAAAAAGAACAGAAATATATGATATCTGCTCTAAATTCCAAGTCTATCACTAAAAACAGTGTACACCAAAGAAACTCACCAATTTTCAAAATTAATTCCAAGTATTTGAAAAACCATAACGACAAGTTTATTATTAAAAGAAAAAACGAACTGATCAACAACAAAAAAAAACAATTACTTTCAAGACAACAGAAAAATAATATGAATACAATGAACTCAAACAGCACACCAATGTACTTCCAAGAATACTCACAGGTTATTATCCAAGAAGCCCCTGAAGCAGGCGAGTACTCATATGCAACTACTGTGTCTTACTCTTATAGCAGTGACGAACCCCAAGCGGCAGAGGTAGAAGAAGCTGAATGTATAGTATTGACTGCAGACGAAGAGTTGTTGCACAGAGCCGAATTGGAAAGATACATCAACGAGCACAACGACCACCACATACTGACTCTGATTGAGTGTGATGAGGCCGATGACGAGGATGAGGACGGAGAAGATGATGAAGAAGAAGAAGAAGACAATGAATTTGGTCTTTACTACGTTGAAGAACCAATTGTCGAGGAAGAAACACAGTCACCTCAGTACACTTACACATACGAGATCGAGGAGATCCAAGATGCTGACGACCAAGACATTGACATGTTCTGATCAATGGCAAAAACAACAACATAGGTAAACATTATATACATCATCAATAGATATATACACACATTTAACGAACTGATATGATCCATACGATAACATGTTCTTATAGTAATTTGTCTTGTCTTGTCTTGTCTTGTTTTGCTTACCCGCATTGCTATGCAATGCGAAAAAAAACCTGACTGAAAAATTTTAAAATGCGTACATCTCAAGGCATCTTCTTTCCAGGTGTTACTCTGATACTTTGAAACTAAAAACAAAGGAAAAGCCCACAAAGACGATTCTGTTCAAGAGCATTCAAGAAACACTCTAGCCACTTTTTATCTTTGCCAGTCTGATTTTTATCTAGGTTACTACTAATCAGCTCAAGTACAAAACATAACAATAATAAAGCAAAATAAAAAAACATGTCTGCAGATCACAGTAGGGATCCGTGTCCTATAGTAATTTTCAATGATTTCGGTGGTGCCTTTGCAATGGGAGCCGTTGGTGGTTGTGTTTGGCACGGGATCAAGGGGTTCAGAAACTCGCCCGGCGGGGAAAGGTTGAGTGGGGCCAGAATGGCAATCAAGGCCAGAGCCCCAGTGGTGGGTGGTAATTTCGGTGCGTGGGGTGGTCTGTTCAGTACGTTTGACTGTGCTGTGAAAGCCGTGAGAAAAAGAGAAGATCCGTGGAACGCAGTCATTGCTGGGTTCTTCACCGGTGGGTCTCTAGCCATCAGAGGTGGATGGAGAGCAACGAGAAACGGGGCCATCGCCTGTGCATGTTTGTTAGGGGTCATTGAAGGTGTTGGTTTGATGTTTCAAAGATGGAGCGCCTACCAGGCCAAACCAATGGCTCCACCTATTCCAGGCGAACCAATGCAGGCCTAAGTAAGGGGAAAAAAAAATTTACAACAACTTGTATATAATACATAGTACATTTTAATTTATACGATTATTATTTTAGAATTTCAAGCAGCGTCTATCTACAATTGAAGATTGTTCATTTGGGTTATCGTTCCCTGGGGCTCCCTTTGTTGTTGAGAAATTGTAGTTCCGGGCGGGAACCATTTTTTCTTCAACACGTGATTGGTGATAAATGGATGGAGAATAGCCTGTTGTGGAGTATATCTATTCAAGGGGTTCAATTCAAAGCATCCTTTCAAGAAATGTAAAAGCACTTCCCTTTCCCGAATGCTGGTTTCCAAACATTCTTCTGCAACTTTGTTCAACCGATGCAGTGAAATCAAGTTGTCCAAAGTGGTAAACTCAAAATATTTTTTCCCCTCTTGCTCCAAAGCCACGTTTTTGTAATGTGGGTTCAGTGCAGCCAGTTTGCTGAGATCGTTGTTGTATTCAATCAAAGTTTTAAGGAAATACCGTTTGGAACACGGATCGTAGTTGAAATACTTTTTGGTGTTTTTCCCCTTGTCCAACATCCAATTAGGTGGCATTCCTACAAATTGCACTATTCTCGTTATTTGGTTAAATTCACTGGATCCAGGGAAAATAGGAATCCCAAGAAATAATTCAGCAACAACACATCCAAGAGACCACATGTCTATCCCTGAAGAGTACGGCAATCCAAGAATAATTTCAGGAGCCCTGTAAAATCTCGATTGGATATATGTGTATAGTGTATTATTTTCTTCACACGCACTACCGAAATCTATGATTTTCAAAAAAGGTTTATCAAAAGTTTGCAACAAAATATTTTCAGGCTTCAAATCACAATGGATTATGTTCAAATTTTTCAAAATGCACATTGATTGTAAAAGTTGTTTTGTGAAAATTTGGATCAATTGGTTTTGCAGACCGTGAAACTTGTTTTGTTTTAATAATTCAAAAAGATTTTGTCCTAGCAATTCAAACACAAGACATAAATGGCCCTTGAAGAAAAAAGAATCTTTCAAATCCAAAAAACCAGGGTATGATCTAATTTTCTGTAGAACTTTACATTCCATAAAACTAGGATTCAAATATTCTGGTTTGGATTTTATAATCTTAACAGCAAGCATTTCTTTTGTTTCTAAATTTTGCGCTTTAACAACTTGTCCAAAAGTCCCTTGTCCCAATAAATCCAAAATCAAATATTTTCTTGACTGAGTTCCGTCTCCATCTCCTAAAATATCATTAACATATAAAATATAATCTGAATTGATATTGTCCCAGGGAGTTTGATAGTTGACTGGATCGTTTGGTTTGGTAAGAACTCTTTTAGGATTTTTGGATAGTTGGTATTGGAAATCCCTAGAACAAATCTTATACGTCGTAGTCAATGCCGTAGTCAATGAAACCAATGGACTGATAGTAACAGTGTTCAACGAAGCCCTTCTATACAATGGTTGTTTGTTGACAACTGGATGAATATCACCACATGGTTTCAAACTTGGGATCGTGATTGTTGTTGGATCCATACTAGTAGGAGGCAACGAATCTCTTCTTACTTGTTTGTAAGGTGGCTGTTGATGTTGTTGTTGTAGTAGTTGTTGTTGTTGTTGCAGTTGCTGTTGTTGTTCAGTTATTGTTGGTGTTCGTTGAAATCCACCCATCGTGAAAGAAGGTGCAGTCTCCGCAGCACTTTCTGTACTTGATACAATTTCTCCTGGATATTGCAAAGAACGCTTATTTGTACTGCTATAATCATCTGCACTCTGTGGAAAATACCTATTGTTCCCTTGCAATTGTTGTTGTTGTTGTTGCTGTGAAACATTATTGGTGGAATATCTATTGCTCAAACCCCCTGCATAAGATTGTCTTCTTCTGAAATCATTTTCTCTATTAACATTGTTATTATAAAATTGATCTCCCATATTATTACTATTGTTATTGCTAATATTATGAGTATTATCATAGGTATTATTATCATAGTAACTAGCATCAAGAGTACTATCAGAATCATTTCCATCTCTATATGAATATGGATTTGGACCTGTAACTCTTGTTGGGGGAACAACAAGACTTGATTTTCTTCTTTGCATATGTTGTTGTAAATCGTTTTTTTGTGCTTGAGTAAGTAATGAATTGTCAATATTGTTGGCATTGTTATTGGTATTACCGTTAGCATTACTATTACCTCCACTATCACTACTGCTACTCATATCACTAATTGTTTGATCCCCACTACTGGTAGTATATCCACTATTAGATACTGTGGATTCTGTAGAAGATTGTGTATCTGAACTCCAAGGATTTCTAAAGTGTGACTGGAAAACGGTTCCATTAGTATTACCACTTGTATTACCACTCGCATTACTATTATTAGTATCATTATTACTACTACCACTACTCATATTAGTATCAGTGCTTGGACTTTTAGTCATTGGTTCTCCTTGCTGATATTCTTTATCGGTGATATCATTATCATTATTATTGTTGTTATTGTTATCATGATCTGTTGTTGTATTAGTATTGTTAAAACTATTGTAACTCATTGATTAGTCTAAATCAATATCAATTATATGTTATATTGTTCTTTCTCTTTTTTTTATTTTATTTTTTTTTCACTTTTTTTATTAATAATTCTTCTCCTTGAATTATTTATATTTAATCAATTCTGTATTTTCCAAAAATTTATTTTGTTTGGCTTAATTTTTTTAATTTTTTCACTTTCAATTCTTAAAGTTATGTTTTGAATATGCATGAAATATTAAATCATTTAAACATCTATCAAATTAAGTAATCAATGAATATTATTATATTCATTAATATATGATAAATTATGTTTAATCGAATAAGTTTTTTTTTTTTTTTTTTTTTTAACACATTGTGTCAACTATTTATCATATTATATATAAACAATAACAATAATAACAATAATAACAATAAATCAAGGAAAAAAAAAAAAAAACAAAAAAACCCTCCTTGCCCACTTACCACCCATACACCCAACACAAATATATCACATACAATGCATCTCACATAACCCAAACATGTTTTGTTAAACTTTGAACAGTCTTTTCTGGTATAAAACAGCGCACGTGACTTTTACGCATTTGCAACTGTGTTTTAAAATAATGCATGGGTTTTGTATATGTTACTTTACCTGATAGTTTTTTAAGCAACAACCCACACATGTCTTTAAAACAAGCACGTGACAGTTTGTTTTTTAAAAAAAAATATATATTCAAGTATATTGTAGAAATAAAAGTAATAATAATAATGATAATAATAATAGTAACAATGATGATGATATTAATGAGATGAATAATAGCAATGACAATATAGAAGGTGGAAAGTTTATGTTAAAGTATGAATATTCATTTTATGTGATGATAATAATACAGATAGCAATGCTAGTGTCACGTGGAATGTGTTATAACACAATAATCACTATATACGACATACATATTGGTTTTCTATTTCTCTATTTTTTTTTTTTTTTCTCTCTTTTTCTCTCTCAGTCTCTCTGCTGTTGTTGTTGTTGTTGTTGTTGTTGATATAATGATAAAATATCGATATTATTCACTCTGTCGAATCTATTTATTATAATATCTGTTAACCACTACAACTAAAAATTAAAAAGACAACAACAACAACAACAACAACATCAGCACAATGAACGTATCTACATCCACATTTTTAACAAAGAGAAGAACATTGCTTAGAGAACAGGATATCGAAGAAGAAAATTCCGCTTCGTTGAAACTAGGTGACGAATTCCAATTAAAACAAATTAATCATCAAGGAGAAGTGGAAGATTTGATGGCATTGAATCTGAGTGAAGCAAGATTAGTTATCAGGGAAGCTCTGCAAGAAAGAAAGAAGTTTTTTTCGAGCACAGGTATTGTTAAAGAAGATCATGATGACGGTGACGATGATGATATTTTAAGTAAAGATGCTTTATTTGGTAATCAACAATCTGTAGAGCAAGAATTACAAAACATTGAAAAAACATTAGAATATAGTACAATGGGACGTTCAAAAGATAGCAATGGGAACAACAATAATTCATCATCAGGTGGAGAAAGTAATCCAGGAAACAGTAATCAAGCTCTGAAACAAACATTAATATATTTAGCTAATTTTAGTAGATTTAGAGATCCAGAAACAGTCACTGCAGTTGCTCAACTATTGAGAAGTGCTTCCATTACAATGAATACACAGAATAATGCAATAATGCAAAAAAATGCAACAAGTATACACCATATGCATAATAATAACGTTAAAGGAAGTCAAGATATACATCCTTTTGAACTTGCACAACTAGGTTCTATATCGTGTGAAGATGCCGATGAAGCTAAAACGTTGATTCCAAGTTTAAGTAATAAAATTAGTGATGATGATCTAGAAAGAATTTTGAAAGAATTAAATAATTTGGAAACAATGTATTAATCGTTGTCTTGTCCATTTGTTACTATATGTATATATATATACATAATTAATAGTATAAAAATCTCTTACCATCACCTTCCCCCCACCATTTAGTCAAACAACTGTACTGTTGTATATCTAAAATACTTTCGTCGTGTGGATTGCACAAACATTTGTTATCCATTCTTATATTATCACTCAGTGGACAACTACCAAATGGTGCATGGTAATATCCTAATGTATCGAAATGTACTATACTTTCTTTCTCCAAGAAAAGCATTGCTGCTATTGAATGTATAGGTGCATCCCCCCATCTTTCGTAATAAAATCCCGTATTGTTTAGATTCAAAAAATTCATTAGAGCATTATATTGTGGAAGACGATAAAATTCATCCATATCTGCAATTTCGAAATTTGACCAAAAATGACAATGATTGTAATCTTGTGCTGTGTCATTATCTGTTAAAAATGAGTAGCCATTCGATATTTCCTCTTTTGGAATCTCTTGTGAGATGTACTGTGATATATTTTGCCAGAGGCTAGGTATGGTTTCCTCGTACTCATACAAAGATAAAATAAACCCATATTTCTTATTGCTTACTTCCATTGTTTTAAAAGGATCCATATAGTTAAAATCACAAAAATACTCAACATTGGGTTCAGTACGCATGTAATATTTATACTCGAGTAATGCCTGGTGTTTATAAAAAAACATTGATTGGAACCGACACATATGTCTGTATGACAGAGACCCTCCGTACAAGACACCTTTTTTTTCAAATTCAGACATTTGTTCATGCATGTATGTTTGATTGATATGTGATGGGATCTCGCTCCACTGCTCTCGTGGAATCATACCATACTTAATTTTCCCAGATGAGCACATTGCAGAGGTCTGTGCTATGAACTCGGTGGTAAACGGCACGTCGTTTAAAAACACCCAATCGTACTTGTGATGCCTGTTGAACCGGTCCTCGAGTTTCCTTATGGTTTCTAATGCACCGTTGAGTTCTGCGTTCCGCACAAGCATCAAAATACACGATTTGTTTTGGGCATTGGCGGCATTCTCCACAAAGGGCGGCTTGTAAACGACATACGACCAGATGGGCGATTCCAGCTCTCGGGTGCTCAGCAACACCTCGGGGATCTGGACCTTGTTGTGGTACGCCACAACTGTGAATAACCACTCGTCTAGTGGACAATTGAAACTGTTGTACTCCTTGAGTACGCTGGGCGGCTCGTGCAGTTTCTCCAAGTGTGCCGCATCGAACTTGGGAACCCACTCTATGAGCTCTGGCAAAAGAACATTGTTGTCCAAAGAGTTGCTCAGTGTGTGTGAAATGTAACTGTTTGATCCAGCCTTGACTCTTTTACTCGCTGTTGTCCACGAGTGTCTTGAAGCATTGTACTTGTCTCTGAGCAGTTGCGATTCCGCAAGAAACCCGGGCCGAACCCTGTTGGGCAGGGTATTCATGCAAAATATCACAATGACAATACTGCATACAACGAAACCTTTCATTTCAAGTTCTTTGTCTCTCTCTCTCTCTCTCTCTCTCTCTCTCTCCCATGTGTGTTTACTGATGCTCAAGTTGATATATTTTTTCTCTTTTTCGTGTTCGTGTATGTGTACGTACATACGCGCGCTACAAACAAATATATAGAGAGTTTATACAGTGATGGGTAAACTTTGAGAGTTATCAGTCTTGACAAGCATTCCCATTATGCCACAATTTTTTTGTAACAAATTAGCAACAACGTATTTGTGCACAACCTTAATGTTAGCCAATAGTTCTTCTGGCGAGTGGGTGCTGACTTTACCAATTATAAAATTTAGTTCAAGCCCACTGGAGTTTTTCTTCTTATCCGCATCGTACTTGTCGATCGTAGTGACAATCGATGGCAACACGGTGGAGGAATTTCTAATAATGCTCTTGATCTGCGAGTACACGTATTTCGGTTCCACAGGGTCTGCAGCAGCTTTCTCGAGAGTATTCATCTTGTTGTGGTTTTTCAAAAGTTCTTGACGCTTCTTCAAAGAAGCTGACATTTTGACCACAAAGGGCTGTTTCCGAGATTTATCAGGGAAGTATTTGGCGATATCTGGCAGTATCCTGTGATCGGCAAGAATGTACTCGTGTTCTTTGATGAGTTTCTGAAACTCTCTTGTCTTGCACACAGATTTAAACTGTTTTAAACTGATGATTTTGGAAAAAAGCTCGCTCGAGTCACTCTGAGTCTCGAGAAAACTCGACTTGTTTTTCTGTATCTCTGCTGTGTCTGCAATCACCGCACGCCCGTCCTGTGCCGTTTTCACCTTTGGCTTGTAGTTTTTCACTGCAGTTTGCAAGTTCTCAGACTGTCTCCATGAGGTCTTACTATAAACCAGATGTTTTTCTCTCTGGGCCTGTTTGTCGTGTTCGTTCGCAGGCAAAAGCTTGTCACACTCGCGCAGTTTGTCAATGTATATGTTGCTTGGATTCTTAGTAATCATCAAGATCGGCACGTCTCTTACAGCACTGTTGATTTTGTGTGGGATCGAAACCACAATAGGAATCTTGCGAAATTTACTTATGGCCACATTGGCGATTGGTGATTTTAAATCAGATGCTCTGTGGAACTGCACAATCAAGTTGATATTCTCGTCGTTCTCTAACGCGCTGTCTTCAATACAATGTCTAAGCAAAGACTCAATGATTTGCTCGGTTCTTTCCATTCTTGAGTATGCCTCTTTGATATTTTTTTTTGGGGTGAATTTTGTTTATATGTTCAGATGCCTCTATACCAAACTCCCAAAGATTTAACCGAAAGTGAAAAAAAAAAAAAAAAAATGTTTGAAATCGAAAAAGAAATGTTTCTCTTGGATGCAATAGACAACAGGGAATGCAATATGATACAATGCAATACTATATATATATATATATTTATATTCCATACTAAGTTTTTTAAGATGTAGGTTTATTCATTCTTGCCTTCTTTACACATACATATACATACATATACATAAACATAAAAAAAGAATCAAAAGCAGTGTAGTGTTATATAATATTTTTTTTTCACTTTAAAAGCTATAAGAAGCAACCAAAGTAACATTAAAACCTATCCTAAATAGTTTGCTTGTAAGTTTGTTTTTGTAATTTTATTTGTTTTTATATTAAATTTAAAAGTTTTTTTTTTCTTTTAATATTTAAATTTAAAATAAATCAGAGATATCTTCTGGTAATTCAACAATTTGAGTAGAGTAAAATTGTTCCAATTCTTTCAAAGCACCGGCTTCGGCTTCAGTGATCAAATTGATAGCAACACCTTTTCTACCAAATCTACCACCTCTACCAATTCTATGGATATAGTTTTCTTTGTTAGTTGGTAAATCGTAGTTGATAACCAAAGAAACTTGTTGGACATCAATACCTCTAGCTAACAAATCAGTAGAGATCAAGATTCTGGAAGAACCGGTTCTGAATTCTTTCATAATGGTGTCTCTTTGTTCTTGAGTTAAATCAGAGTAAATAGAAGAAACAGTGTAATCTTGAGAAGTCAATTGGGAAGTTAATTCTTCAACTCTTCTTCTAGTGTTACAGAAAATAACAGCTTGAGTAACAGAAATGGCAGCGTACAATTCAGTTAAAATTTCAAATTTACTACCTTCTTCACCAGCATCAACAAAGTATTGGTTAATACCATCCAAAGTTAATTGTTCGTTTTTAACCAAAATTCTGATTGGATCTTGCATAAATTCAGCAGTAACTTTGATGACATCACTTGGCATAGTAGCAGATAATAGAACAACTTGAGTTTCTTTTGGCAACAAGGTGAAAATATTGTAAACTTGTTCAGTGAAACCAGAAGACAACATTTCATCGGCTTCATCTAAGATGAACATTTTCATGTGTTTGGTTTTCAAGAAACCTCTTTGCATCATATCGAAAACTCTACCTGGAGTACCAACAACGACTTGAGCACCTTCTTGGAAACCTTGGATAACTTCTTGGTGAGAAGTACCACCGATACATGGGTGAACTTTGACTTCTAAAAATTTAGCTAAAGAAGAAATAACAGAGTTAATTTGTAAAGCTAATTCTCTAGTTGGAGCTAAAATTAAAGCTTGGGCTTGTTTCAAATCTGGATCAATTCTTTGTAAACAACCAATAGAGAAAGTACCGGTTTTACCAGTACCAGATTGAGCTTGAGCTAAAACATCGTGACCTTCAGCAATTGGAACAATAGCTCTTTTTTGAATTTCAGAAGGATCTTTGAAATTCATACCGAATAAACCTTTTAATAATGGATTTTTCAAATTCATACTATCAAAAGTTGGGAAAACTTTATCATAGTTAGATTCAACTAAATTGGAATCGACTTCTTGAATACCGCCAGACATATTGTAATGTTGTGTTTTTAAGCTTGGTTTTTGGCATTCTTTTAATTAGAGAAGATATATATCAGAAGTTTTAATATTTAGAGTAGTTGAATAAAGCTCACAAAGTAGCTTTACTAAATACCGTAGAGCCATATTTTATACAATCTCAATCATGATTATTTAGAAGTCTATTATACAAGTTCCATCATCTTCATAAACTTGAACATCAATAAAATTCAAATGTCGAGGAAGGAAATGATTTTACATCAAAAAAGACAAAAAAATTGAAAATTTGAAAATTTTGCAAAACTCATAGAGACAATGACAAAAACAAAAAAAGAAGAAAAAAAGAAATGTTTAAAATCACACGGAGAGCATTAAAATACTAAAAAAAAAAAAAAACAAAAAACAAAAAAGGACGGGTGACACTTTTACCATATTGGTATCACTTAATGAAAGAATATAATAATATAAACATTTATATAAACGTATTTGAACAGTTTAATTAATTGATTAAATATTTAGTTGAAAGATCTCGTTGGTGTAGGATAGTCTTCGTATTTAGACCATGGGAAAATGTTGTCATTGGCAATACCAGTGTTTTGTACAGATGCTGGAGGCAGAGTGCCAAGATTTATAGATGTTGTTGGTAAACGTAAGATCTCCAAAGGTACATACTCCTTCATTAATTGATACCACTGATGATAAAATTCATTGTTATCTTTGGCATCGTTATCTAAATCTATTTCCCATGGCTTTACAATAAAATGTATAATTTTACATTTATCGTGGAAATGCTTAAACATTTTCTTGGTTTGAGATACATTTGCTGAAGATCTTTGTGATTCAATACTATATAAATACAATTGACTTTCATGATGGTGATCATGAAGTCTTGGTGTTATCATGACATTGTACGTGTACGACAATCTTATCCATTGAGTTTTGTCTTCTCTGGTGTAAAAATACTTGTTGAAATATTGATTTAATAACCCTTGATCTTTCAAATCGATACTTTCCGTTTTCTGTGAAAAATTCACTAAATCTCGATATACAGTTGAAGATGGTTTAATAATAAACAAACCAGTATTGAACATATCACACCATGTACTGTCCGTACTAGCCATGATTTGGTATTTGTTTAGTTTTGAATTAACGGATTTATCAATCAATTCCATTAAACTTTTGTAATTTAAAATCAAAAGATCCAAATCAACATATATCACTAAATCCACTTCATTGGAAAAAGACCAGCACTCTATTTTATAATTGATAACATCGCTATTGGGCAATACTTCGATATTTTTAATACCATATATTCTAACCAAATAATCAAATAAATTCCCTAGATTTTCTGTTTTCATTTTTCTAAGCATTTGCAAACAAGACTCATTAATAAGTAATTTAAATTCAACAATATTCTGGGAATTACCAGACAAGGAAGATGATGATGATGATGATGACGTTATATCACTGTACATAAGATCATGACTCAATTTACCAACCTGTAAATGTTTTATTTGAGTAATACAACTCTGATAATATTGAAGGAATGTATAACTATCTGCATTGTCCTTTTCATCCAAATAAAGTAATTGGACTACTGCCGTTTTCATCTCCTGACTCTGTTTTCAAATTTCTTTCTGCCGTTCTTATCTATTGTCATGTATTAATTGTTCCACAAAACTCAACTTTTTCTTCCTTCTCGCTAAACAAAGAAATATATTATAAGTTTATATCGCTACTAAGTAGTTTAAAAGGTATATAAAATGTATACACAATATACACAAACCTCAGTGAAAATAGATTGTTATTTGGATAAGAATGTTTTAAGTTTAGAGGAAAAAAAAATAGCGTTAAATTCATCATATATTTCAACAATTAATTGACACTATCATTATCATAGTAAACATCTTAACGGGAGTAAGACCAAACGTTTTTCAATAAACCATCGGTTTGAGCCAATCTGTTTAAAGAGTCATCAGCTTCACCTTTGGTTCTGACGTAACCGGACAAAGCATAAGTGATATATTCACCTGGAATGGCTCTACCTTCTTCATCAACTTTAGCAATGTTGATTTGAACAGAAGCGTGATCTTTAGCTTTGATGATTCTGTTGGTAGCAGAACATTTTCTTGGAATGTATAATTCAACCTATAATAAAACACATGTGTGTATGAAAAAACTTATCGTATCATCATCTCCTACATTGTAAGTAGTGATTCAATGAAAAAAAAGTTTGAAAAAAATACATTGAAAACTGTTAGTAAAAAATTGTTGTTTTAGTTAAATGTTTGGACATTGATAAGTAGTGGTATTGGAAGCAATTGAATCTGCCTGTATGAGTGGGTGGGTAAAGACTATGGTCATGGATCTTTCTTGATTTAAAATCTGTACTATCGAATACGATTTTTCATCTTTTGTTCAATAAAAGTCGTCAAGAACTGCGTTTTCAATTAAAGTTAGGTCATCTCTCTGATTAGATATATTCTCTGGAAAGTTTGAACTCTCATGGAAAGCACAGTCATAGTAACACACTGTGTTTCATCTACTTTCATTAGTTCATTGTTGACTCAACTTTTTTCACCCTACGAGGGGCCTACAGAAAGCATTTGCTTCATAAATGTACTGAGTGGCAATGTCTATCTAAGCTCCTACTCAATGGAAATATAACAGAGCTTGCTCTATTTTACGTTTCTCATAGTGCCTCTCTCGAGAATAATGCATGCATTTGTCCTTTTGTATCTTCATTCTGTAAGCTCCATTACGCTCTATCTCTCTATCTTGCACCCAGTCATTGGGGGTCTTGTCCATGTATCCTGGCTTCTCAATATCAAATATCTCAATCAATTATAAATCTATATTTTAACATACTAATTGACCTCTTTCGTTTTCCATTTTAAAGTATTTGATGTATGATCTGTGTAGGTTTTTTCCTTTCCCTTTTGTTACGTACAATCATACATCTTAAAATAAGGATGAAACAAAGCTATCAAGTGGTATTCCAAACATCACCATCTACAGAACATGATACGAATCGTAAGCTTGCACGAGGACCCTACGTGAAAGCATGCCTAGGAATCCCATGTAAATATTACTCGAGATAATCCAGTACTCAAATGATAATACTCTTGAGGGATTGAAACATGAAAAATGAAAAATGAAAAATGAAAAATGAGAAAAAAAAAGAAACTCCAAGATGGAATTTTTAGTTTCCAACATTGAATAAACTATTGAAACCCATACATTATTATATCTTTATGAACACGTGATAAACGGTAAAATACATGTCTTAGAAACGTGTGCATGATCAAAAGTGTGTCTGTGTATATCAGAAACATTAGGCAGAATGCAAAAATATTTAGGCCACTTTCTGAATGATTCATACACTGTGAGAAATATAAGCAGCAATTACTATGTGTTACCTATTTGGGATAGAAAAAAACTAAACGTCTGTCAGATGGACTTTTTTTCATTGTTGTTTATATTTTTAAAAGAACCTCAAAACAATCAGCAGCAAGTGAGATGTAAGGGTGTACTTTATAACATGTCACAAATTTTTTTATGCTGACCTTGATACATAAAAGCGAGGGGGCAGGAGAAAATATTTCTGTGATGAGCTTAAACGAACACCAATATATAAATAGATACAGAAACAAATAAATAAATAGATAGTACAATATAGAAGTCAAGATCACAAACTTTAACGATGACTACACTCTGCTCAACACGCAAACACTTTCAACATGATGTGTTTGAGGGAAGAAATCAAACCCTGTGATGGAAACCAACTCGTACAATTTCCCGTTTTCTGTTTGGTTCAAAAACCAATCAACATCTCTTGCCTGTGAATGAACATTACAAGAAATGTAAACAATCTTAGCAGGTTTGTAATCACTCAATTGATTCAAAAACACTTCGTCACATCCCTTTCTCGGTGGATCCAGTATCACAGAAGTTTGATCGCATGGAGTGTCGATTTCTTGGAAAATCTTTTGTGCTTCGCCAACGATAAATTTACAGTTTTCAATATTATTAATCTTGGAATTAATTTCAGCAAATTTAACAGCTTCTTGAGAAATTTCAACTCCAATGACTTTATCAACATTATCCGAGCACGATATACTGAAAAGACCAGATCCACAATATGCGTCCACCAAATATCTTGTACTCACATTAGGAATAATTAAATTTTGGTTAACATGTTCAATAACAAGTGGTAAGATAGAATTATTGTTTTGGAAAAATTCACCTGCAATAAATTCAAATTTTTTACCATCAACGATTTCAACAATGATTTTTCTTTGATTAGTGACACATGTTTTAATATTGTGATCAATTGGATCTGTATCTTCTCTTAATAGAATAGTGGCACCTTTTTTATAAGTTTTATAGTTTTCCAAATAATTGGCTCTTTCTCTTTTGAAACCATCTTGAACAGTTTTAGTCCCAATAATACATTCTTCAATATCTAATACGGAACCTCTACAATTTAAAACTTCGTCTGGAAATTCTCTCCATGTAGGTTTCCCCTTTGATCCAAAACCTAAATTAGGTCTTTCAAATTCAATAACAGGTGCAGTTGGATCATTTTTCTGTGCAGCACGTCTCAATTTCTTACTTAAACCATATGCAATATCAAAATGTGGAGTCAGTTTGGTTCTGTAATCATATTTTAATGGAGACCCGACTGTATTCATAATCTTGGAAAGATAATCGTGTTTGCATGTTTCAGTAACACTGCTTGCAAAAAATTTGTAAGCATTTTCAATTGTTTGTCTTTTCAAAGAAAGTTGAGTTTCATATTCAATGTTTTGATATTGACATCCTGAACATTTTCCAAAATACTTTTTACAACGGATCAGTTCGTCATGACGCATTTCAGATTTTTCAACAACTTTCAACAAATCACTTTCACAATGCAAAGGTAAGGTCTTGAAAATTTTGATAGTGACCAAATCACCGGGCACAGCAAATGGAATAGTAACAATTCTGTGTTTTCTATTTTCAAATGGTGTAGCAATTAATGCCAGCCCATCACCGTTACTGGTGAATTTCAAAACTTTGACATTTTCCACAATAGTGTGGTATTTGGAATCAAGCAATTCGCGATCTTCGCAATTTAAAATAAATTCAACATCATTGGTAACATCATCTTCTGTTAAATTTGACTCGTGCAAAAGCTCTTGAATCTCTTTGCTCAAAACACCCATTGGAGATGTTTCGTCTATTTTCTTAGCCTTGTATTTTCTAATTTTAATTTTTTTGGACTGTTGTTTCTGCTGCTGCTGCTGCTTCTGTGGTTGTTTTCTTGCTATTTCCTTAAATGGAACACCTTCGACCGTGCTGATTTTAACTCTCTTTAAATCAGGCTCATTGGTAGTCGCCGTTGTTTTTGCACTCTGTGATAATTCAGACATTCTAAGTATGGTGAATCGGGTTGGTATTCTTGGGAAAGTTTTAGCAAATTGTATAAGGTTTGTCTTTAAGAACATGATTTTATCACTCTGACTTCAGGTTCTCGATGGAAAGATACTATCAAGTCATACATCCAGTAAAGAAAAAAAACAAGAAACATACCGCGAAAAAAGAAAAGTTTCATTGCTCATTAGTTCTGTCTTTGATAACCCGCGTACACTAATACGTTAGACTATTGCGCAGTTACTATTACTGTTATTCCTTTTCATTGATGGAGATCTGGGGTTCCCCTCTTTCTGCGGATTACGAGTTAATATGGTTCGGATTGCGTGCTGGAACAACTCATCAGTGTTGTAGCTGTGCATGGAATTGCACTTGATGTGTTTAGTCACATTTTTAAACTGATTATCTGCATTTGCCATTAATTCATCATCGACAATTTTATCAATAATTTTCTGGTTTGCTGGATTTGTCATTTCTTTTTGCAAACCTACTAAAAAAATCGGAGTACCAGAACAAAAATGTTGTACCTCAGGTAGCCATGTTTTTTTAGCATTTTTATAAGTTTGCAAACTATTCAATGAATAACAGACTACCACCAAATCAACATCCGAATAAGCTAGCGGTCTCAATCTCTTGCATTCTTCATTTTCTTGATCTCCAAGTGTATCCCACAACACCAACTCCACTTCACGCTTTTCTTCTAAAGTGGATGCAAATTTAAACCGTTTTTTACGAGCAGCACCTATCTGAACTTGCACACTGAAATTGTCAAAGGATTTAGGAATATCCAATTGCTCTTCTGGCGTAGGGTATTTTCTTCTAGTGTATGTCCATAACAAAGTCGTTTTGCCAATGTCAGAATCTCCAACGAAAACCAACTTCATATATTTTTTTTTACTGGTTGTAACTACTGATTGTTTTGTTTCATGATAGTGGTGGTGATTCCCCAACGCATCAATATCATCTTCAAAATTCAGACTGTTGAACGCTGAAGTTTCATATTCAATAAATGCCGGCGACACTATTGGAGACAGAGCTGGTTTTACCTTGGAGTTGTGACTTTCCTCCTGGAAGTCCACAGTGCTGAGCGTTCTATCAAATCCTTGGGAAAGAGTTTGCAATATTCCGTGACTTTGATATTCAAACTGATTTGTATAGTACTCACTGGTGCGACCTGAACTAACGGACGCAAAAGTCGAGCTTCTTGATCTTGTGACTGCTGTTTCCACCATTCAAGATATTTGGTCTTCTATTCATTTTCTAGCAGTGGCTGTTATCAATACTGTGTAATACCAATGCCCTTCATTCCCGGTATTAAGAAAAAAGTCTTAAAACGAATTGCCGCCAACTGTTTAGCAATTGATGTCCGAAGGGCGGTTTCGGACATGTTTTTTGAATCTGCATTTCTCTCTCTTCAATGATTTTCAGGAACCCATCTTCCTGATTGACTTCTTTATCTCAATACAATTGTTTTACTGGAGAACATTAACAAAGGTAACAACAACACAAAAATACGAAACCCCCATGAGCATTGAGAGTGAAAATATCACTAGGAGACCAAGAAAGAACTCGCTCATCACTTTAGTGACTGAGAAGCAACATGGCTTTGAAGAAGAAAAGCAAAAAGAACAAAAATCATCAACATACATTACTGACAAAAAACTAAGAGCAAGAAGATATTCTGATGCAGGAACACATCCACCTGATAGATACAAGCCTTATATGTCATGGGCAAGATTTAAAGTCCGCCAGTTCTTATTACCTTTTGTCATTGAAGAGTCGCCTATACTGTACAGATATCAAAAGAAATTTAGAAGTAAATTTCTAGATTGGTATTTCATATACTCTGCGAATTTGGGTTCTCATACTTTTTATGTTTTGTGTTTGCCGATTTCGAGATGGTTGGGCTTTTCTAAAATAGCCAGAGATTTGATTTTCCTTTTAGGGTATTCCATTTTTGTTTCTGGGTATTTTAAAGATTTTTGCTGTTTACCAAGACCAAAATCTCCACCTTTGCAAAGAATCACCCATAGTGCATACACCACGAAAGAATATGGTGCCCCCTCGTCACATACTGCAAATGCCACATCGGTTACTTTATTTCTGATGTATTTGTTTATAACTGAATTTCAAAAAAACTGGCAAACATCACAGTCTATTTTTTTTATTAGCATTGTTTTGATTTACTATTTCACGTTAACGCTTGGAAGACTTTATAGTGGTATGCATGGGTTTTTAGATCTTGAAAGTGGAATTATTATTGGTGCAATTGTTTGTGTCATTAGAATATACATTCGTGATTTCATTGATTTGGTTCTTTTAGGGAAATGGTGGTATCCTATTTTAAATTTTTTGCTAGGACTATTCTTATTATTTACTCATATCAGACCTGTTGATGATTGTCCTTGTTTCAAAGATTCTATTGCATTTATTGGTGTTCTTGGTGGTATGGAATTTTCAGATTGGTTGTACCCTTATATTTTCAATGTTAAAAATTATGAAATTCCTTTTCCCACTGGTGAAAAGATTTCTACAGGATTTTTTAATTTTTTCACCAGTAATAAAAACAATGTCGTATTATTCAAATTGTTTGGAAGAATTTTGATAGGATTAATATGTGTACTAGGCTGGAAAGAAGGCTTAGCAACATTATTGGGGTCAATATTAGGGGACTCTATAAATGATGTTCAACATAAAGATACAATACCAACATTAAACAATAGTGATACAAACGAAAGAAAACTAAAAGAAAAGGTTGAACAAGATGAAAGAAGGGGGGGACTGGAGACCCCATTGTACAAAGGTTTATCTACTAAGTATATTTTATGGAGATATTTTGTTTATGCCGTTGTTCCATTCGTTGCCATCATTGTTGCCCCAATTTTTTTCCAGATTTTTGGTATTCTATAAACAAAGGAATTAAGAACTAAGGTAAATAACAGATTTTGTCTTACACTATTTTTATTTTATATAGCTCAAAACCAAAAAAAAACTGTCATAAATGAATTGATTAAACGAGTTGAAACTGGTAACCTATTAAACCTTCATAACTAATTCCTTTGTCTCGTACGATCATCATCTCTTCACACCATTCACATTATCAAATACGACTTGGAGCAAAGGATCAAAAGCATTTCCAAATCCCATGATCATCATCGCTTATAAAGGGTAAAATATAAAAGTGATGTCACTAGCTATACAAAAAACTTCCGCTCCGTAAACGGCTTTTCAACCTTCTCCGTTTTTTTTTTTTCTTTTTTCTCAATTTCTTTATCGAACAAGAAAAAGTTTCAAAACGAAAACGAATAATTCGAAAAACATGGGCTTTAAATTATCTAGACATTGTATATTAAATGGATAATTGTTGTACGAGACTAAACTTTATTCATAATAACTATGTGAGAAGGTGTATTTTTTTTTATATATTATATAGAGAATATTTATTATTCTTTTGTGTAGAAATCAAAAAAAAGATTGGAAAAAATTGAAAAAAACTTTCGAAACGAAATCTCTAAATTTTTCAATTGATATAGATTATAGAACAAACGAATCTGAAAAATTATCAAACAGTATATCTTTAACTGAGTAATACTCTCAACTGAATTAACATTTTTACTACCTGAAAGAAACGACCAAGAATTAATATAAAGAGATTTGTACCTAGGTTCATTATCAAAAAAAAAAAACGATAATACTACTTTACCCCCTTAATTGGAACTTGCATTTACAAAGATAGAAAAAGTAAAAAAACGTCTATTCTTATCAAATTGAAAAAAAATATTTTGAAGGATACATTTACAAAAAAACAGATATACAAATAAACTAAACAATCAATGGATTTCACAACAGCAGAAGAAGTCGATTACGAAGCATTGCCCTCTAATTCTCCTCTATCCCATCAATTGATGGCAGGAGCGTTTGCCGGGATCATGGAACATACAATAATGTTTCCAATCGATGCTATCAAAACAAGAATGCAGGCGTTGGCTTCAGCTACACAAAATGCCACTGCAGGAATCAACAATTCCCTGAAAAATTCTAAACACATAGCAAGTACTACAAAATCATCCGGGATCATCAAAACTATTTCGTCTATATCGACCCAGGAGGGATCTTTTGCATTGTGGAAAGGTGTACAATCTGTTATGTTGGGTGCTGGACCCGCCCATGCAGTATACTTTGCTACATACGAAATAGTGAAGGAAAGAGCAACAAAAAATAATATATATAACATACCTCAGCCCTTTATTACCGGTTTTAGTGGGATGTGTGCCACAGTGGCTGCTGATGCTTTGATGAACCCATTCGACACTATTAAACAAAGAATGCAACTATACACTCCAACGTCATCAGCAGCAGCACCGGCAGCACCAGCAATTACCATACCAAATTCCGCGGCTACTGTTGCAACAACAAAAGTATTACAAAACAAAGGTAAAACCTTTGGATTGTGGGATGTGGCACGTACCATCTACAAAAATGAAGGGTTTTTTGCATTTTTCTATAGTTATCCAACAACATTGGCAATGAACATTCCATTTGCAGCATTAAACTTCACTATTTACGAATCTACATCACAGTATTTCAACGCTGCAGAAACTTATAATCCGTGGATCCATTGTCTATGCGGTGGTATTAGTGGTGCTATTTGTGCAGCCATTACAACTCCATTGGACTGTATCAAAACAGTTTTACAAGTAAGAGGTTCGGATTCAGTTACAAATGATGCTTTTAAAAAAGCAGATTCATTCCGTAAGGCAAGTAGGGCGATTTATCAAAATTTTGGATACAAAGGTTATTGGAGAGGTTTAAAACCAAGAATTATATCTAACATGCCAGCAACTGCAATTTCTTGGACAGCCTATGAATGTGCCAAACACTTTTTTTCATTTTATAACAAAAACAATAATGTGGAAAAATTAGAATGATGATTTGTTAAAGTGTACTTTTTTATGTGTTCTTTTTTAAAAAAAAAAAAGAGTTATAGAGCAATGAAAATTAATGATAGGAGGAGGAAATAATGGACATTTGCATGTATATAAAATCAAATATGTAAAAAGAAAATACATAATACCTAAAAAAAGTGTAGTTATTTGACAAAAAAACCTCCCATATACCTACACAGATTCCACACTGTGTATATTCTTTCGTAATCTTTGAACATCAGGTCTGTATTTATGACCTTCAATATCGTAAATCACTGGATAATTAGGATCATCAGGAATGTACGATGAAAGAAATCCTTGTAAAAAATCTGTCCAGGGCTCTAATTCAGAGTTTTCTTCGGTGTGTTGTCGTAGTAAATCCTGTTGCATTCCACTGCTCAAAGGTGTCAAATTGCTGCTTGTCGTCCGCATTGATTCGTTGTCTGCTGCTGTTGTTTCAATGGACCCATAAGTCACTGGTTGTTGCTGTACCCAGTACTGGCTTGTTCCATTATTAGAAAGTCTCAACCCCTCGTTCATCCGTGCATCTCTCGTACGAGTATTAGCATTTCTAGTCAAGGCCGCTTCTGCATAATCAAAATTACGATAACTGTATTGAGTACCAAATAAGGTTGTTTTGAAATCACTTATTAAATCTCCAAATCCACAACAGTCTCTCAACGCATATGTGAATTTGACTCTCGATGCAGTTGGTAAACGTTTAAAATCATAGGACTCTGTGGAAAATGCAATCAAATGGCCAAATGCAAAACCAACCATCTCAATGCATAAAAAAACATTTTGGTATATAAATCCCATATCCTGTCCGCCATCGGTTTTCTTCAACACACCAAAATGATTCAGAATCAAAAGTAAAATACCTTGCCAGTATGAAGCAAAAATAATCAATTTGACACAAAGAAATTTCGGCCAAGGTTTGTATTGTGCTAAATCTTTATAAAGACATCTCCAAAATAACGCCAACTCATAAAGAGATAGAGATGCACTTATGTTGTACCCTATTAAAAGAAGCTTGTCCAAATGAGAGCACCATCTTGGTGCATTACCAGATTCTCCATCTATAGGCGCAAGTTCCACCACAAATTTACCTAAAATATAAAAAGGTTTAAACCAAACATATTGCAAAACTCCTCTCTTGATGCTTAAAAAATCTTTTGGATCTGATATATCTACTGGTGGTAAAAATTTCCCTACAAGAGGATGCCTTATTAAAGGTTTTCCCCAACCTAATTCCATTAATATCTTGCGTTCTCCACCTAAAATCATTACTAAATAAGAAAAAAATGTATAAATGATAAAAGACTCGTATACCTCTTGTATTGGGCCTAGCCATAGCTTGGAAACGTTCGTAGGTAAAAGACATGCGGAAAGCCAACACG
This sequence comes from Hanseniaspora taiwanica (nom. inval.), assembly GCA_030580555.1. Classification (NCBI taxonomy): domain Eukaryota; kingdom Fungi; phylum Ascomycota; class Saccharomycetes; order Saccharomycodales; family Saccharomycodaceae; genus Hanseniaspora; species Hanseniaspora taiwanica (nom. inval.). The sequence goes on along the minus strand of JAKTSY010000017.1, from coordinate 25,535 downwards.
TTATACAAAAAATAGGAACCATCAGCAATATCCGTATAATCATTCTTTGTTCTTGTGGCTTTCTGTAGTTCCGCAACTGCCTCATGATGGTGTACAGCGAAATACAAAGACCAACGCTTGAAGATATCGAACAGGCATAGTAAAGAGCATTGGGAATAGAGCGCTCAAATTTCATAATCTAGACACTTTGATGTGTATTGCTTTTTCTTTTTTTACTTTAGGATATCTAAAGTCTTTTTATGTCTTCCCCGTTCTCCTTCTTCTTCTTCTTCTTCTTGCTCTCCGCATTTTATCGATTTTGAAACAATGAGTCTTATCAAAACACGTCGCACAACCGTCTGGTATTTTTTGCCGTCATTGTGCTTTTAATTAAATGACTTGTGACAACCACATATTCTGATTATAGAATGAATATAATATTTAAATGGTATATACACGTTAAATAAATGAAACTGCTCTTTCCTAAGTAGTTTCTTCTTCTTTTGCTTATATTTATTTACATGAACAAAATAGGGTGTGTGAGTCTTTGAAATTCAACAGCAATTAGCTGATCAGAACGGATTCTCTTGCTTCTTGCTTTTTAGCGGTTCTCATCAATAGCTTCTCTTGCCTTTCCTTTTTTTTCTGCTCTTTTAAATCCCTCTTGTCTGTTGCAACAGTTTTATCGGTGTTAGAGGTTCTTGGTCTTAGTTTGATCAACATTCTTCTAGAGACTTCTCCAGAGATGTCAGGATTATAAGCATATTCTTCAACTGTTTGGAAAAGGGTATCTAATATCTTTTGTCTAGCTGCAACTTCTTTGGACTTTAATTTAGGGAAATATTCCGCTTCTTCTTCCTTGTCTGTTTTCTCAACACCGAGTGTCACTGATCCTTCTTGTTCAGTTGAAACATCTTTGTTTTTCCCCTCAATGTTTTCAAATTTTTCCAACCAGAGATGCTTCTCCAAATTTTTTTTGGAATCAAGGAAAAGGTGAACTTTTAAACCTTTTTTCAATTGAGTGACTATGTCATTGGATTTTTGCTTAGACAAATCTGTCTCCGAGATTTGCCAGGAGACCTGGATTTGTTTTAGTCCTGAGTCTTTGTCTGAAGATGATGCGGATGACCTTGAAGCGCTAGACTGAGATCCGTTCCCATACTTCCGTAGTCCCAAATCAGCCAACTCTTTGTTTTTTTTCTCTGCTAGCTCCTGAGTGTATAGTTTCAAAGCCAATCTACTTTCCACAATTTTCACTAATGGTATTTTGACATCCCCTTCCCCCATGATGTTTGCTATAACAATCCCCTCTTTTGCTAAATCAATCCCTTTTATAAAGTCAAGCACTTTAGTCTCAAGCATCACTCCTGTGTCTTTGTCAATAGCCTTAATGTTCCCACCTGGACACATCCGCAAAATTGTTTGAACAACAAAAAACGCTGCTTCTTGTTGCTTTTCTGATCCAGTAGTGAACCTAATCGATTGTCTTTTTGGCTTGGAATTTTCGCTTCTTTTGTTATTATTATTACTATGCCCACTGTTCTTGTTTTTCCCTTTGTAATTACTCTTGTTAAAAAAAGATGTATTGTCCTTTTGGTGAAACGATGTACTCTTTTTGCCCTGGTCGCTATTTGCCTTCATGATGAACGAGCTTAATATATCCATGCTTTTAGAATTAAGCGTGCTTCTGTTGTTGGTATTGTTATTAGTTCTTTTCAAGCCAGATCCATCAATAAACTTATTACCCACACCAGAGTGACCCGCATTGCTATTCAGTGTGCTTCTGGTATATTTTGCATCTGTCTTACCAGCACCATAAGTGTTAAATGTGCTATAGCACAAGATTCGTACTAATTGGCTCTGAGTGTGAGGAGTCAACGTCAACCCGCTATAGCTTTTCGTAACGCTTAGCATTAGTTCAATATATCTATTTCAAAATATGATTTTTCTTGGCTGCTTTTTTATCCTTTGCTTTCCACTAAATGATTAAAAACTATGATATTCATCAAGAAGGGATTCAGACCGTGAAACGATAAAAGTCTACCGCTTTTAAGAAAAGCAACGTTCAATATACACGTGACTTATGTTTGAAAGTCTGATTTTTAAAGATTTAAAAATAATTGAATTAATTAAATAAAATGATATTAAATTAGACTATATACAAATAAATATATAGATGTATGAGTGTATCAAGTCAAAACACAAGTGCATGTCTTGAGCCTTATTGTGTGTGTCAAAAAAAGAAAACTACTAACTGTTTTTTTTTGCTTTTCATTAAATGTGGATGATGATGTTTCTATTCATCTATTTCTTTTTTCTTCAAGTTTGATATTCATTTCGTTCTTCAAAGTATTTGCATAGGAAGTAACGCTTTCAATGCAATATATGCTAAAGTAAATTAAAATTAGCCCCCACTAACTTAATAAAGCGTTACAAAACTCAAAAATTTGAATGAATAAAAATAAAATATAATAAAATTTGGAAAATTTGGAAAAATCTGATGATCTATCTGCTCAATGTTAAACTTAAATATCAACACCAATAACCATAGCCAAAAGAGCCATTCTAACAAATAAACCATATCTCATTTGTCTGAAGTAAGCAGCACGGTGATCATAATCAACCTCTTCTCTGATTTCGTTGACTCTTGGTAATGGATGCATAACAATCATATTTTGTTTAGCATTAGATAACAATTTGTTGTCAACAACATATGTATCTTTCAATCTGTTATAATCTTCTGCTTTGTCAAATCTTTCTTGTTGAACTCTTGTACAGTACAAAACATCAGTCTGAGTCAAAATATCATTGGTTAAAGTTTCACTTTCAGTACCCAATAAACCAGCATCAGATAATTCTTTTCTCAATGCATTTGGCAGCATCAATTCTTTTGGAGAAATCAAGTTAATTCTGACTTGGTAGTGTCTTAGCAATCTACACAAAGAATGAACAGGTCTTCCAAATTTCAAATCACCCATGAAAGTAACTGTGATACCGTTAACAGTACCAACCTCTTCTCTAATGGTAAACAAATCCAAAAATGCTTGAGTTGGATGTTCTCTTGAACCATTACCACCATTGATGATTGGAACTGGAGAATATTTGGCAGCGACATGAGCTGACATTTCGTCTGGATGTCTCATAACAATAGCATCAGAGTAACAAGCCAAAGTTCTAATGGTATCTTGTAAAGTTTCACCTTTTTTAACAGAAGAGAAAGAAGTGTTGATATCAACAGTTCTACCACCTAAACGTTCCATAGCAGCAAGGAATGAAGAAGAAGTTCTAGTAGATGGTTCATAGAAGATAGTAGTCAAAACTCTTCCTTTCATAATATCCAAAACACCAACTCTTTCAACACCAGCTCTCAATTCTTGAGCAACAGCAAACAAAGTGTGGAAATCAGATCTTTTGAATTGATTAACAGATAGAATGTTTCTGTTCAAAAAAGGATTGTTGTTTTTAATCAAAGTTTGAATGGCACCTGGTGCAGCCAATTCTTTTGGTGGTCTTGAAGACATCAATCTTTGTTCTAAAGATGGTTGAGAATCTTCAATAGCTTCTTCGTCCAAACTGATGTTAGACAATCTTCTTTCAGTAGAGAAAGAAAATCTCTTTCTTGGCGTGTTTTGAGTATTCATTTCAGGCAAGTTTCTAGAAACATCAGAAAATCTTCTAACAACATGAGTTGGAACTTGAGGTTCAGCTTCGAACGCCTGAGCTGATTCAGCTTCAAATAGATCTCTACCGGAAGCTTCACTAGCAACCAGATCACCACTCAAAACAGCAGTTTCACCGTCAAGGAAGACTCTTTCAACACCACCAGTCAACCCACCTTTGGTGTATGGAGACCATCTCTTGGTGGATCTGAAAGTAAAATCTAGATCCAAAGTGATAGTTGATTTTTGTTCTGGAATGTTGAAAATTCTGCATGGGTTATCATGTAATCTGGCAACGATATCATCAACTGTTAATCTATTTTGATTGACAGCAGTCAATAACAAAGGTAAAGCATCTTTAATACCCAAACCAGTAACAACTTTTTGACCAACAAATCCAGCAACTTGGGTTGGTAAAACACCAATAGAGAAACAATCAATGACATCCAAATTTTCCCACATGTAAGCTTGGTCTTTTTCATCTGGCAAAACTAAAGCTTCTGGATGATCATCAACAGTCACAAATAGTGAGTGGATGTTGATATCACAAGTAACATTTTGGTTTTGTTCTTTAACAGCTTTGATCAATGCTAAATCTTCTTTGTTGGAAACAGAAGTGATGTGAATTGTTCTTTTTTGTAGAGAAGCCAATAAGATGACAGAAGCTAAATCAGAAGTTTTAGCATCGGTGATGATCTGTTTTTCAACTGGCCAGCTTTTCAATAAAGCTGAAACAACAGAAACTTTTCCTGATAATTCTCTGGATGACAAAAACATCGCATTGACAAATGGAGCAACTTCAGCAATTTGATTGATATTTTGTGGAGTACCAGCAATAGTTAGAGAAAAGTCGGTGTAACAAGCGCCTTTGGTAACAGATTCAGCTACTTTGGCGTTGGCCAAATCAGTCAAGACAGGACCACTCGAAGATGTTGGTAGAATTTGAGAATAGGTGAACCCTGATTCAATGGATAATCTTGTTATTTCTTTTAATTCATCTGGACCCTTGATAACATTGGTGATGTTTGGACAATAAGCAGCAACGTTAACTAGCCCTGGGATAGTGACAGTTCTGTGGGAGGTTTGACAATCTCTTTCAGAAACATCCAAATCAAGAGTTCTAGATAAAGCTTCGATCAATAATTTGGCACATTTGACGTTGGTGATCAATGGAACGGAATAATCAACAGCCATTCTTCTTGTGGTATAACCTTTAGAAACATATGAAGATGGTCTTCTAAATCTGTTGGCAGATGGCAAATTAATGTATAGATCAATTTTGTTTTGAGCCAAATGTTGAGTTAAAGAGTATTCTGATTTTTCGTCATTTTCGTCGTTTAAAACTTCCAAGTATTGAACTGGAATATTGTGGTCAGAAATAAAATCGGCAGTACCTGCAGTAGCAAAAATTTTGAAACCCATGCTGTGTAAAGCTTGGACAGATGGTAACATCTCTTGTTTTTCTTTGTAAGAACCGATAGATAATAAGACATTTTTCTTTGGCAATTTGAAACCAGTGGCAATCAAAGATTTCAAGTAAGCTTCGTATTTAGAGTGACCAAATGTAGCAACTTCACCGGTAGAAGCCATTTCAACACCCAAAACAGGATCAGCACCGGCCAATCTTGGGAAAGAAAATTGTGGAACTTTGATAGCAACATAGTCATCTGGTAATTTGACATTTGGATATGGAGTGACTGGTAAACCCACAATGGCTTTGGTAGCCATTTCAATCAAGTTGACACCAACAACTTTAGAAATGAATGGGAAAGATCTAGAGGCTCTAACATTACATTCAATAACTTTGATTTCATTGTTCTTAGCAATAAATTGAATGTTGTATGGACCAGTAATTTTCAAAGCTTTACCAATCTTGGCAGTAGCAATAACAATTCTTCTAACAGTTTCCGGATCCAAATCTTGAGGTGGAACAATCAAAGTGGCATCACCAGAATGGACACCGGCGTTTTCAACATGTTCAGAAACAACGTGCATAACCAATTCACCATTAACGGCAACAGCATCCATTTCAATTTCTTTAGCATTTTCGATATATTTAGTAATGACAACTGGGTAGTCTCTAGAAACTTCAACGGCTTGGTTCAAGTAAGATTCCAAGTCGTCCTTGGAGTAGACAGTGTTCATAGCAGCACCAGACAACACATAAGAAGGTCTGACCAAAACTGGATAACCAACGTTGTTGGCAAAAGTTTCAGCTTCATCCATGGAAGTTAATTCTTTCCAAGCAGGTTGATCAACTTCAATTTGATCCAACATTCTACTAAATTTAAATCTGTTTTCAGCAGAGTCAATCATTTCTGGAGATGTACCTAGGATTTTAACTTTTTCTCTGTGTAAAGACATGGCAATGTTGTTAGATGTTTGACCACCCATAGAAATGACAACACCTGAAGAAGATTCAATTTCGTAAATATCCAAAATTCTTTCCAAATTAATGGTTTCAAAATACAATCTATCAGCTTCATCGTAATCGGTAGAAACAGTTTCAGGATTGTAGTTGACCATGATGGTTTTAATGTTGTTTTTTCTCAATGTTCTGACAGCTGTGACGGCACACCAATCAAATTCAACGGAAGAACCAATTCTGTAAACACCTGAACCCAAAACCATAACACCATGGTCATCAAAAGTGACATCATGGGATGAAGCATTGTAAGTCAAGTACAAGTAATTGGTGAAAGCTGGGAATTCAGCAGCAACGGTATCAATTTGTTTGACAAATGGGGTGATGTTGTATTCTTTTCTTAATCTTCTGATAGCGACTTCGTTAGAGTTCAAAAATTTGGCAATTTGTCTATCATCGAACCCCAATTGTTTAGCTTGTTTCAAAATTTTGCTTGGTAAGTTCTCTTTAACACCAAAGTTAGAAACTTTTTTAGAGAAAGTGACCAAGTCGTATAATTTGTTCAAAAACCATTTATCAATGTTGGTCATTTCCCAAACTTTTTCAACGGAATAACCTAATTTATCAAAGGCATTGGCGATGGCAAAGACTCTCAAATCACTTGGATGTGTCAATTCGTAATCGATGTCAATGTCCAAGTCGTCAACACTGTTGAAACCCAGGTTAGAGTACTCGGTGGATCTGATGGCTTTTTGCATGGCTTCTTCAAAAGTTCTACCAATACTCATGACTTCACCAACAGATTTCATAGAGGAACCTAATTCGGTAGAGACTCTGTTGAATTTTTTCAAATCCCATCTTGGCATTTTAACTACACAGTAATCCAAAGAAGGTTCGAAACAAGCACAAGTGGATTTTGTGACAGCGTTTTTAACTTCATCTAACGGAATGTTCAAACCTAATTTGGCAGCGATAAAAGCCAATGGGTAACCAGTGGCTTTAGAAGCCAAAGCAGAAGATCTAGACAATCTGGCATTAACTTCGATAATACAATATTCTTTGCTAAATGGGTTTAAAGCATATTGGATATTACATTCACCAACAACACCCAAGTGTCTGATAACGTTGACAGCAGTGGTTCTCAACATATTGTAATCTTCATCGGATAAAGTTTGAGAAGGAGCAACAACAATGGAATCACCAGTGTGGATCCCCAAAGGATCAAAATTTTCCATGTTACAAACAGTGATACAGTTGTCGAAAGCATCTCTAACAACTTCATATTCCACTTCTTTCCAACCTTTCATAGATCTTTCAACCAAAACTTGTGGAGAAGAAGCAAATGCAACGTTACACAAGTCGATCAATTCTTTTTCGTTGTTGGCAAAACCAGAACCCAAACCACCCAAGGCGTAAGCAGCTCTAACGATGACTGGGAACCCGATTTCTTTAACAGCAGCTAAAGCTTCAGCAACATTGGAAGCAGCAGCTGATTTAGCACATTTTTCATTGATATCTTCCATGGCTTGAGCAAACAATTCTCTATCTTCAGTAGTAATGATTGTTTCAATTGGAGTACCCAAGACTTTGACACCCAAGGATTCAAATTCATCTTTCAATTCAATACCAACACTTAAAGCAGTTTGACCACCAAATGTACAATAAATAGCATCTGGTCTTTCATGTAAGATAACTTTTCTAACAAAATCAGCATTGACAGGTAAGAAGTAAACCTTATCAGCTAAACCAGCAGAAGTTTGAATGGTAGCAATATTTGGATTGATTAAAATGGTATAGATCCCTTCTTCTTTCAAAGCTTTGATAGCTTGAGAACCAGAATAATCAAATTCACCAGCTTGACCAATAGATAACCCACCGGAACCCAAGACCAAAACTTTTTTAGCATCAACTCTTGGATGTTTTTCTTTGTTTTCCACAATATCACCACCTGGGAATTCTATTTTTTTAGCAATACCAGTTTCTAAGAATTCTAAGATAGAGTTGATGAAAACGTCAAATAAGAATTCTGTATCTCTTGGACCAGCGGTAGATTCTGGATGGAATTGGACAGAAAACCAAGGATTTTCGTCATTGTAAATACCTTCATTGGATTGATCGTTAGCATTAACAAACAATGGTTTCCAAGAATTGGATAAAGTAGATTCATCAACAGCAAAACCATGATTTTGAGAAGTAATATAACATCTACCACTGGTAGTAGAAGTACATGGAATATTATGACCTCTATTACCGAATTTCATTTTTAGAGTAGAAGCACCTGAAGATCTTGCCAAAATTTGATGACCTAAACAAATACCGAAAATTGGGATTTTTTTATAAGTTGAATTTGGAGCAATTAATTTACCAACATTAGTAGATAATTCAGATAGAGTAGATGGATCACCTGGACCATTTGAAATAAATAACCCATCAAATTCATTCAAGATATCCAAAAAATTGTAATTATATGGAACCACTAAGATTTCGACACCTCTTCTAAGGAAACATCTGATTTGATTGAATTTCATACCGACATCAACACAGACAACTCTTAAAGGTTTCCCAGTTTTTGGGTGTAATTTGATATCGTATTCATCAGGAACTTTATATAATTTTGGTTCTTTGATAGAAACCATAGCAACCAAATTTTCGACATTTGGATCTTCCCATTCAGAAATTTGGAAATGTTCTTCCCAAGAAGATTCATTATATTCTAAAGTTTCTAAAATATCGGATGGAGTTTTTTGTAAACACAATCTACCCAAGATAGAACCAGATTTGGTCAAATGTTTTGTCAACATTCTTGTATCAATACCGTAAATTGCAGGAATTTTTTCTTCTTGTAGCCATTTACCTAAACTTGATTCGGCTAAATAATGTGAATATTTTTCAGTATAATGAGCAATAATTAAACCAGCAACATGAATATTATTGGATTCAAAATATTTTGGTAAATTATATTCATCTAATAATTTTCTGTCTGGAACACCATAGTTACCAACTAATGGGAAAGTAATGACCAAGATTTGACCTTTATAAGAAGGATCAGTAAGACTCTCTGGATAACCAACCATACCGGTTTGGAAAACTAATTCACCTGAAATAGAACTTTCGTGACCAAAAGAATAACCTTGTAACAAGGAACCGTCTTTTAATTCCAAAGTCATCAATTTGTCTTCAACACCATTGTGATCCATTGGTGGAGTAATTGGAGTAATGATAGCCATTGTAATTTGTTTTGTTTTGTTTTGTTTTTATTATATTATGTATTGTATTGTGTTTTATCAGAAGGTATGTTTAAGATCTGAATTGAATAATTATGTTTTTCTGTTTTTTTTTTGGAGGTTTTTTTTTTGGAGTTTTTTAACTATAAGGGGGGGGGAAAGAAAGTAGTTAAAATCAAAATAAATATTCTAAAAGTGAAAAATGAAAAAAAAAAACAATTGAATTGAGTTAGTAGTCTCTTTTGTTTTGTTGTTGGAGGGATATGATCTAATGTTTTAAATTCCTTGGTTCTTTTATTTATGTATTTTCATTTGAAAACAACATCAGGTTAGAAGATATTTAATTTAAAATTACATGTAATTAAACTGAACAAGAGAGAGAGAGAGAGAGAGAGAGACTTACTAAACAGATGAATAAACTAAATTAACTTGAGGGTCTTTTCTGTTTATTTTTAGAGTATATATCAGAGAAGAATTGATTTAGAACAGTACGGGATGTGTAGTATGTTAAATAAGAGAGAATGGAACTTTAATTATACTCATTGATTCATTCGATATTCAACACTTCTTGTTCATCTTTTTTATATATTAATTTTTATCAGAAAGTAAAAGAAAATGAAATGAATTGAACAAAAAAAAAAACCGAAAAAGAAATGTTTCCAAGTATTTAAAAGTTGTCTTATCTGCAAACATTTCTAACTATTTTTACAGGGCCAATAAATGATGTCAGCAAATGTCATTATTATGAAGTCAACTTTTAATTATTTTTTTTTTTATAAATATAATACAACAACAAGAACCAAAAAATGTCCATAATTAGGACAATTTTTTAATTAAACATTTATATAATAAAATAAATTATATACGTCGGTTTTAATAATTTTACAAATATGTTTTAAAAAAAAAAAAAGGACACTTTTTGTTTGAGATTTATTGTTAAGCTCATCGCAAAAGACTAACTCACTCTCTGTTTCTTTTCTTCGATAAGATTAGTCCGATACTTGCGATAAGGGGCTTTTTTGAATGTGAAGAATGTTCATATATATATATATAGACATACATGTATTGTTGGGACGTACAATTACTGGAGTGTGCTAGCCTGCAACACTTTGAGAGTGATTTCATTCATGCAGAATGAGCATCGTGTTCATGCGAATCATGATTTTCTCTATTGTATTGATTTTCATTTTCATAATCATCATCATCATCATCAATCAGTCCGTGAAACACTTCATGATCATTGTTTTCACCGTAATATCCATAAATCTCATTTTTAGAGTCTCTTCTTGAATTTTGTCCATTGGTTGATCTCTCTTCATTATCTCCATCACCATCAGATTGATAGTACATACTGCCACTAGTGTGATATTTTTGTAATCTATTGCTATCATTGGAAATATTATTATTATTATTATTATTACTATTGCTACTACTATTTTTCTTTCTACGGTTTTTGGGAGTAGAAGTTTGATTTTTTTGGTCTTTTTCAATTGTGCTGGGAGAATATGTATTGGATCTTTTGAATGCAGGTTTTTTAGTTGAACTTTTATTACCACCTAAATCCATTTCAGGATAATGGAAAATAGCATGTCCTGTTTGTTGAACTTTATGTTTAGCTTGGCTTGTTCTTCTTTTCCAAAACGCCAATAGAGGATCATTTGTAGCTGTTCTTACAAAATTATCATCTCCTTGTACAGTATGTGATCTATGTAGTTTATGTAAATGAGGATCAATATTACTACTACTGTTATTAGTGACAATACGACCTTCATTTGTTTGACCAACTTGATATGTATGAGCACGATTCCCAATATCTCCATTGTTAGTATCTGTATTAGTTCCATTCTCATTATCGAAAACTTGTTCAGCTTCTCCATATCTATTATGTCGAGTGTCTTCCTTCATTTGATAATTTATATTATCTATATTTTGTAAACGGTCACTTGGTAACATGATAGCTCTATCTAATGAATATGGTAAACCTCTATGTTTACCTCTAATTAAAAGAAATATAATAATTAATTTTGATAGTGATGTAAATTGTGCACAAAATGACGTGTCTGTATTTGGATACCCTAATGACATTCCAACATTCCCATATGCACTAACAACTTCAAATAAAACTGTCCAAATTGTAAAATATGGTCTATTAATATCTTGGATTTTACTACCTTCACAAATACAAATAATAAATAACCCTAAAAATAAAAACCATAAATCAAATGATAATTGTTTTCTTAAATGGGTTCCAATAAAACTTTTAGTACTATTTTCCAATTGTTCATCATTTTTTTGGTTTTCAAGATCTCCTCCTGATAAATCATTTTTATGCTTGATTGCATTAAATCTTCCACCTTCATAAACTCCTAATGATTGTTCTTCGTAAACATTCGTTCTTCTAATAGAAATTGCTAATGGCATAACAGAAACATACATCATTAACATATATGAAACTTGTACAGCTGGTGAAATATTGGAAACACTTACTGTGGTAAAACCTGCTGTTCTGGTACTAACACTTTGGAAAAGTCCATTTAATACTCTATACCATCCAGAACCTAAAGCTTTACCTAAAGCTGCATTATAATCCAATGACATAAACATGACCCAATCAAAAAGATTCAAACCAATTAATATAAAGAATAACCACCAAGTTGGTGCCTTGGGAAATAATAAAGTAAAACATCTTCTTGGATGCTCTAATAAAAAATGTAAACTCTCTTGTCTTTGTGAAAAATCTGGTGAAAATTTATGGAAAATCCAAACAATAAATCTAAGAAAAACAGGAAATCCAGTATTACCAATAACAATGAAAATCATTGCAAAAATTAAAATATAAGATGCGCGACTAAAACTAGCCATACTATCTGGTGTCAAAGTAAAACCTAAATCATTAAAAGCTGACATTGACGTGAAAAACCCCCACCACGAATATGAAAGAGCATCGGCATCTAATACTTTTTGATAATGTTCACCTGTTCCCTTTACATTGATCCATGGAACAAATAATAAAAACCCTAAAATTGTAAAACCAATATAGTAACACACCAAAATTTTACAAAGAAGTTTTAATGCACGATACTCAACACCACCTAATTCCTCCTTTTGCTCATATGTCAAACCAACAAACGTGGAATTACGCCCAATCACTACATTTGCATTCTCAGAGTCACCATTGTTGCCATCGTAGTCGTCTTCGTCACTGTCATCTTCGTCGTCAAAATCATCCTCATAATCATAATCACTATCGGTCGCCTCGCCAGCTATGTCATAGTCATAGTTCTCATCATCTTCAGCATAGTCATCTTCAGTGTCAGCAACTGTACCGGAAATCCCAGAGTTTTCAGTACCTGGAGTATGTCTGTACATGTCCGCATATTGACCATCAACCATATCTCTGTATTCAATGTTTGCAGAAGTTGGTAACGAAGGTTGATCTTTTTGTCTCACAAAAGAATCATTGTCTTTTATTGGGTTTAAGTGACGTTTGTTGTAAGCAGGCAAAAATCCGGTATTTTTATGCTCTTTCTTCCATTTTTTGTAAAGTTGTTTTTGGAAATCCGGATCATTAACCAAATTTTCCATATTTTTATGATTTTTCAAATGCTCATTGTGACTTTCATGGTGGTTTTGATTAAAATGTTTCGAAACAAGCTTCAAGTTTGCTAGGTCTTCCGTTGAATGGTTCATAGGCATTTCTTTGTTGTCAATAATTTTTTCTGACGTCTTGATGAAAGCCAGAGGATCGGAATGAACAGAGTCATTAGATGTCGACTCTGTGTCCATTTTATCTGCATTGCTTTCCTTTTCTTCAAAGTGATCTAACTCTATATCTTCGTCAAGCTGGTTTGTGCTTTTGTTCGCTAAACCTGATTCATGTGGGAAGTTTTCATAAGAGTGACTCTCTTGTGGGAAGATAGATTTGTCAGAGTTTGAGCGTGGCTTGTGCTGAAAATAATCTTCAACTTCATCTTCAGAATCTTCTTCTTCAGAATCAGAATCAATAGCATTGTCGGTATAGGACCTCTCTTTGTTTAATGGATTGTGTTCAGATCTCACAGAACTTTTCGAATTGAGCTCAGGTTTTTCAAAATCTTTTGAGCCGCTATTCAAAAAGGAAAGTCTGTGCAGAAAACTAGGTTTCCTTCTGGATGATGATTTTCTAGTATTAGGTGAGGAGCTGGTTGTGCTTGCAAAAGTATTGCTTGTGGTTGCATGTAACGCATGCTTGGGTTTATCTGGTATATCGAAATGCAACTGCAATCCTCCTGCCTTTGAGTCTTCAGACAGATTGTCATTTTCGTGAGCAGATTCATCTGTCATTTCTGTGTTTTTAGTGCGCACTCTTAATGGATCATCGTCATCGTCATCTTCGTCCCTCCGCACCATTTCACCCCTAAATAATCTGCTTTGGAAGTCATTATTTGTATGTTGTGATTGCATAGAGCTAGTGTATCCTGACGTGTGTGCCTTTTTGTTCTGACCTTTCCTGCTTCCGTCTGTGCGTGTTCTGTTGGATTTGTGGTTCTTTAATTTGTGTTGCGCAACATGCGAACTTGCATTGGGCTTGGTCAAAGAAAATGTGAGCCCAGTGTTTGCACGTTTCAATTTTGCTGTTGGATGCTGTTCTGCTGTCAATTCTCTTTGAAGTAAAGTTCTAGTTCTTCTCATTTTAAAATTTCTTTTACTCCAGTCTCTAATTCCATCAAAATAACGTTCAAACCAGTACAATCTGACAAATGCTAAAGTGGAATGAATAAATATAGGTGTAGTCAAGAAACAAATAATGTATATGATGATTTGCTGGTACAAAGTCAAGGAGTTTATGTTTATGGTGTTAAGTCCACCTTGCGATGTGGTACTGGCTGATATTAGTAGTATGTCAATATACTTTTGTCCGTGTACTGGAAACATTAGTAAACTCTGCACAAAAGTCATGCTAATAATATAAAAATAGTGGACTGCAATAAACGAGGGAAAAAATATTTTCAGTATTGGGTTCATGTAGTTAACTACTTCACTGAGCACATCTCTTATCTTGTGGCCAAAACTTTTCGTGGACCGAAACTGGCTTCTGGAAAACAAGATCGAAGTAGGCTTTTTCGTGAATGTTCGTAACATCTGAGCCGGCAGTCCAATGAATGTATGTTAAAAGTGATGAATAAATTTGAAAGAAAAACTTGAGATGTATGCCCCTGAGATCTTAGATTTTCGTTGTTGGTAGCTCACAAAATAAACAGGAAAACAAAGGTGTGGTTGTAGGAGTTATGAATCAGCCCGTGTTTGCCTCTCTTGTTTTTTTTCTTTCAGATATTCAAGAGTTATAGTCTTCGATGATGAAGAATAATATAAAATTTCAATAGTTTGAAACGTTTTCACTGAACGGAACCAAAAAAGGAAATGAAAAAACAGTTCTACGCGATGTACCCGCAATAAGAAAAGCAGTATCTTTCAGTTAAGCGACAAAAAGAAAGGAACGTTAACATTGAAATATTCAACAATATAATTAATAATGCAAAAAGAATTGTGTTATTTAAATATAGATACAAACAAAATATATGAGCAAATGGGGGGGCGTGTGAGTATGATTAGCAAAAATAAGATAAAAAAAAGTTGAGCGCTAGCTTACAGCCCGCCGTTGTGCAGAGCTGGTAAAATTTCTTTCTCAGAGTTTTCATTTTCATCTGGAGATTTATTGGCTTTTTTGTATTCCTCAATCTCTTCTATTCTCTTGGACAAAAATTCTTTCATGCCAACGTCAACGTCTTTGTATTTTTGCAACCAAGGATGTTCCAAAAGCATTGCATAGCACGGTCTTCTATCTGGTTGTTTTTCCAAACACCTAGAGATAAAATCTTGAGCCAATGGAGAAAATTTGTCCTCTGGAAGACGTGGTGGCTGGCCATCTACAATAGCACTCAATTGTGAAAAAATGTTATCAAAAGTGTCAGGTGGATATGGATATTTACCCAATGCCATTTCTAAAAGAGAAAGACCCAAAGACCAAATATCACTTTGAACAGTGTACGTTGCAGCGTCGGGGTTGAATGACTTGATTCTTTCTGGAGCCATATATGATTGGCATCCGATGTTGGTCTTGGCCAAACTAGCCACCAAGTTACCAGAAACCCCAAAATCACAAAGTTTAACGGTTCCCTGTAACGCCGAGCATAAAATATTTGTTGGTTTTACATCTCTGTGAATTATATTATGTTCGTCTTTTAAAGTTTTCAAACCATTGATCACACTAATGGCAATGTACGCCAATGTTGGTTCGTCCACACCTTCAGCCTCAGGAATCTTCATGTACAGTTTATCCAATGAGCCACCGTCCATGCATTCCATACACATGTAAACAGCACCTTCAATGAAAAACGCACCGTAAAAATCCACAATGTACGGCGAGTTACATCTGTGTAGAATATCCAATTCCATAAGAATCTGCCTAAACTTTGATTCATCCAATTCTAGTCTAACCTCTTTCATGGCCATAACAATGTTTGTTGGTTTGTGCAACACTTTCGAAACGTTCCCGTAATTCCCACGTCCTAACTCGCCAATGTACTCTAATTCATCAAGCGTGATTCTAAAACTGGAACCATTAGAAAAATCTATCCCCTTGGAGGAAAGAGATAGTTTACCTGCAAAGTTCAAAGACCCACTTTTAATGTTAACATACTTGGAAAAATTGGCAAAAAGACCCATACTCTTGTTAGCACTGGAAGTACTGTTTACACTGTTTACACTGTTCACATTACTGCCAGAACCGTCTCTATTGTTATTGTTGTTGCTTGTGTTAATGCTACTGCTGTAGACGTGATGTTGGTTGTTGAAATTATGACCACCACTGGCCAAAATGTTGCTCATTCCTATACTGTTCATTGTATGTGTTCTTGAATTGCTTGAGATGACCGAGTTTCTTGAATTTATTGAGTGTGTGTTGTAAGTGTTTGAAAGTAGAGACCCAAGAGTGTTAGTTCCATGACTTCCAGATGAAGAAGAAGACAGTGAGTCTGTACTCATGATTGTGGATGATGCGGCAATATCATTAAACGGTCTGTTGATGTTCAAACCATTCATCGAGTGTGCACTTGTATTGTGGTCGCCACCCATGGAGCTCATATTGTTATTCAAGTTCGCGCCTGCAAACGGATTTGCAGCAACAGGAGCACTGGTCTTGCTACTCGAACTGGAAATCGGATTGTTAAAAGATGACAAATCTAGCTTCATACCTCTTCTGGCACTCAAACCCATTTTCATCTTGGGTTGTGGTTGTTGATTTTTGAATTTATCTGGGTTAGTATTAGGTAAAGGAGATAAAGGAGATGAAGAGCCGGTACTACTACCACTGGTATTCAGTTGAGGCATCTTGGGCATGACAGGCAACTTGAGTGTTTTTCTTGTAGTAGTTCCACTTTGATTGCTACCAATACTATTGTTATTATTGAATTGAATTGGGATATTATTAGGAATAGGAGGCGGTTTCCTCATTGGTTTTGGGCCCTGTTTTATGAAATTTCTAAAACCAGCTGTATTAGGTATTGGAGGTTTATTTGCCATAATTTCGTTTTTAGGTACATTATCGTGAGTAATAGTGACTCTCTCGTTTTGTTCTTGTTGTTCTTGTTCTTTTACGGGACTTACTTGCTCTTTCAATAATGCAATAGAATCAGTTGTTATTGAGATAGGCGAGTTAAGATGAACACTGTTGTTGTTGTTAGGAGTATGAGCGGTGGTAGTTGGTGTGGTATTAATTACATCTTTAATATTTCCTGTATCTTTAAAAGTTGTTTGTCTTGGAGTTGAGCCTTGAGAAATTGTGTAATCACTACTATTGTAACTTTTATTATAATCTTTCTCATTCATCATATCATTATCATTATTGGTAGTACTATTATTATCATTATCATTCATTATACTACCACTAGACATTGTTGATAATTTTTGCATAGAAAATTCTAAATCTGTAAAGCTATTGTTATTACTTTTATTGCTCGTATTGTTATTATTATTATTATTATTATTATTATTATTTGAACAAATACTGCTATTACAAATAGAGTTATTTCTACTTATAGTATGTTGAGAACTGTGTACACTATTTGATCTAGAAGGTGGTGGTAAAGGTGGTAGTGGCTTATTTACAATTGTCATAGTTGGGGTTTTGGCAAAATTAAGTGAGCTTGGTGTAGATTGTCTTGAATTGATTCCCAGCTGTTGTTGATGATGTTGTTGTAAATCAATAGGCGTATTAATTGCGTTATCACTTCTTATACTATTATTGGTACTTGTACTGTTACTTCTATGAACGTATGCACTATTATTACTATTGATACTACTGTTATTATTTGGGACAGAATGAGATGAGGAGCATGATGAAGATGAAGATGGTGTTAATGAAGGTGTTCTGTTGACAATGTTCTCAGTATCCAGACTCAAATTCATAGCATTTCTATTACTATTGTTATGTGCATTGGGACTATGGTGAAATTGATGGTTTTGATTACTGTGATGAGGTAATGGATGATGACTGTGGTTAGAAGAAACTGTATCAGTGGAACTGAAGGATGACTGCATTTTTGGTGATAATGTTTTATTATAATGATTCTGGGGCTGCTGCTGCTGCTGTTGCTGCTGCTGCTGATGCTGTTCTGGTAGTGATTCCTGTTCCTCTTGATTCTTATTAAACTGAGCATTCTGTTGATGTTGTTGTTGCTGTTGCTGTTGCTGTAGATGTTGATGTTGATGTTGATGTTCGTAGGAACTCACTGTATTATCTGTATTGAGACTGTGATTGTTCTTCCTATTACTAGTGCTAGTATTAGCAGCATTATTATTGTTGCTCTGACTACCACTTCTTTTTAATTGTTGTCTTTGTTCTTGAAATGCCAATACTCTTTGTTGTAAATTCATACTAATCTTTGAAGAAGAAGAACTTGAAGGGGTATTCTGCAATGGCATTGTTTGTGTTTGTATATTTTACTGTTATTATTGTTATTAAAATAGTTGTTGATCTTGTCTGCTTTTTTAAGAATTTTTTTTTTAAAAATATTATGAGTCAAAGGTGATTTCAATTTTGATATAAACAAACAACAGTAAATTCAATTACCAATTAAACTCTATTCAATACCAATATTTTTTTATTATTAATCTTAATTTTTGTTTAAAAAAAAAAAAAACTCGAATCTAAATTGTTTAATATTCGTGTGTTTTGTGTTTTGTGTTTTGAGTTTTGTATTTTGTATTTTGTATTTTTTTCTTTTTGCTTTTTCTTTTTTAAAATAAAATACAAAATAAGAAAAATTCTTCTAAATATAGCTTCTATTATGTTGTTTTTTTTTTTGTTTTTTTTTTGTTTTTTCCTACTTCTATCTTTTCTAATTGAACTGTTTTTTTTTTATATCTTTAATTAATTAATTAAAATAAATAAAAAAAAATTAAATCGATTAAATTGAAATAACAGTCAGTTAAAATGAAAAACTTGTAGATGACTTTCTCTGATATAATTAAGTATACTTTTTTTTTTCTTTTTCAGCTGAAGGTGCTTAAAACAGTGAGCGTTGGACAATATTCAAAAAATTGTTTCGAACATTATTTTTTTTTTTTTTTTAGTAATATACAAAGCTGATATATAAAGCATAGAAACATACATACATACATACATAGATGGATGTGTAACTGGTCTATGAGTTTACCATAATACAGTAAATTTGAATTTGAAACATATTCAAAAGTTTTTCAAAATAAGTTTATACAAGTTTTAACCAAAAGTAAATATTTCGTTATTATTATTATTACTATTAAAAATTATCTGAATGTAAAAACATTTTTAAAAGTTCCACTAAGAAACATATGAAAGACTCGACGCCGTGGATGTACTATCTCTCTCTCTCTCTCTCTCTCTCTCTCTCTCCCTCTCTCTTGAAACAATAATCAATTAATCATCTTTCTGTCTTTACCAGTAGATAATATTTTTTTCATCATCATATTGTTATTATTATTACTACTACTACTACTACTACTACAACAAACACTGAGAAACCTACGAATGAATAAAATTCTAAAAAATAACTCTCTGTCTTTTTATTTTTAAAATTTAAAATCATGTTTCATTGACTTGTATATGTTTGTAGAAGAAATCTATCAATTTTTTTTTTTTTGTTTTTTAAAACAAAAATTTAATTTAAAACAATGTAACAATGTAACAAATTAAACAAACAATAATAATAATAATAAATTATAATAACAATAGTTGCTTTGAAAATAAAATTAGTGAGGGTAATGGTACTCAGATATGGACATAAGGGAATGTATGGGTAAATAAAGTATAATACCGAATTCATACTAATGATGATAATACTTCTTGTTTGAATAATAGCAGGGGACAAGGGAGATGGAATATTGTTTTCATGTATCACTTTGATGGAAAAATTAAAGACTTATTTGTTTGTGCAAGTAGAGAAACTACAACAAATGATCCTAAAAACCCACATATACCTAGGAATGCTTTTTTGCTCAACACAATATGTTCTTCTTTAGTTCTGCTCTTGTAAAAAATGTCTCTTAAATGTTTGAATATATATATAACCATTTCTGTATTTTTTTTTTCTAATGCTTGTGTTTGGTTCAGTTCTGTTTTGCTTGGTTAGGTTATAATAATTTTTTAATTTAACCGCTGTTTCTGTTGAATAAAGATGAGATTTCTGAAGAATTAGAAAAACACAGAGAGAAAAATAAAATAAAAAAGAAGGGTAACATAAATTAAGTTACCCACCCTCTTTTTTCTAATTTTTTTTGCTCTATGCTAAATAAACCGAGCTAAGCGGTTAAAGTGAAACCCTCCAACATTGAAGAACGTTTGATTAATGCATGTTGTTATTTTCATAAGAGCATAAAAAAAACAATCAATCCAAACGCTAATTAAATATTATATTAAAACAAATAAAAATATGAACGTCTATCGGTTATCTAAGTTTTCGGTATTAAAGATCAAAGAAGATGATAAGGCAATAACTACCGTAGGTAATAGTAATAGTATTGATACTCAAACACAAGATATAGGTAACAACAATACGACTAATAACAATAAGGCATGGATCCATTATGTTCCTGATACTTTGACTAGCACTGTTTTAATTTTTTGTATTAAATTCACGGATATTAGGAATTTTCAAACTTATTCAATACGTGTTTTCAGATTATTGGATAATAATAAGAGTAGTGATAATATAGAAACTATGCTAACTATTGATGTCAATAATTTAATGACCAAAAATAATACATTATTCAATAAAATTATTAGATTCAATGTAAAATTCCCAATCATAGGTTGTAAATATTTTGAAAATGGTTTCTTGAAAAGATTTCAAATCAATTTATTAAATAAAAATGACTATGATACTATTATCAATCTATTTGTTAATGCAGGTGTAGAAGTTAAAAATATAGGATCATCATTAACCGGAACGTCACTTTTATCTCAACAACAACCTACAATCAATGAATCATTCAACTCACAAATTCAATATAAGTTTCAAAATTCACCAGATAATAGTCCTGATATTAATAATGATTCTAAAATTGAAGAGCAAATTAGAAAATATTTTTCAAACACTACTAACACTACTGTCACTAATATTAATGATAAAATCATTAATTCATCACAACATATACAAAATTATGAAGATGAAATGAAGAGTTTACAAGAAAAAAGACAAGTTTCATTTATCTCAAATTTGAAAAGTATTCCAATAGTTCCAGATTTTTTATCAAAAACATCTGCATTGAACGAAAACAGTAATAATACTTCATTTCAAAATGATAACCCATTTTCACCAATGACTAAATTGCAATTAGATATATTTAAAAATCAAGTCGATAAACAAAGATTGAAATCTTTTTTGAAATTAGAAATTAATACACAAATCTGTATTTTCCAAACATTGTCTGAAGAAGAACAATTACAAAGACTTGAAGAGATTGCTTTCCCGAATAAATTGTCTATTTTTAGTAAACTTCCAATAGAAATCCAATCCATTCTATTTCATAAATTGGCATCAAACACAAGAGATTATTTATTAAATAATCTTTCACCAGATAATAACTTCATCTTAGTGCTAAATAAACAGCTAGAAGAAGAAGGAATTGAAAATGGAAATTTCCAAAATACAAAAATTGTTGATGATTCTTTGGCTCTTTTAATTAAATCAAAATATGGAATCAATAAAGAATACATAAAATACAAAATCAAGCAAAAACCTTTTATTGACGGAGTCCACAATTTAAGTAAATATCTTGCAGAGCTAATTAATAAAGAAAACAATTGATATCTATACATTATATTTATATATTTAAAACATGGCATAAATAAATACTAATAATATACAAAAACATTGGAATATTATAAGTTTTTGCATTGTTTTTTGTTGCTGTTGTCTTTGAGCTTGATGTTGAGTTTGACAGTAAAGTATTGGTGGAGAAAGAATTTGACCTAAACGCACTACTTGAAGCTGTTGCAGTTACAGAGAGCAAAGTAGGTGATGTCACAGCAGTTGCAATAGAAGTTTTGTCACTACTAATAGATGCCGTTGGAGTAGCAAAATCTTGTGGAAGATAATATGTAGACATTTGTGCCTCATTCAATAATGTTGAATACCAGGGGAAAAAAGTAATAAAATCATGAAACTGTGTGAAAGGAAATGTCACTAGCATTTCACTTTGCAACTCTTTGAAATCACTCATTGCTTCCACTATTCCAAAATAATTATAAATTTCATTAGCAATGGTCATGGAGTGGGACGTGGCATAGTCTTGATATTCTTGTAGTACATATCCATCACTGACTCCCAAATTGTAAACAAATGCAGACAGTAAAGGATAATCAGCCAACGCGGCTTTTTGAGTTGGATTTAAAGTCGCGGTAGTAGGAACTGCACTTGGTGTGGTAGATCCCATAGTTATGCAAAATAATGCAAAAGTTTTTAAAAGAGTACAGAAAAGATGCATTTGGTGTTGGTGTGTTTTTTTTTTTTTGTTTATGTGTACAAATATCTGTTGTTTCAAAGCTCTGAGACATTAATACAATAGATTAGATGTTGTAATCAATGAACTTAGTGGGTCAGTATCTTTTGATAAACATTCCTCCCTCCCATTGTTCATGTTTTTATCATTACTCTTTTATTTTATTCAATTATTTCCTAATTAGTAAATATATCAGAGCCGAGTCACCTGAAATAATCTTGTAACAATTGTTTATTTTCACAAAGAATAATTATTATCTAATCAATCCAGCAAAACTGTTTGCGTTTAATTGGAAAAGCTAATATAATAAAGTAAACAAAGGAAAGTATTATCTTACTATCACGTGCCAACTGTGGTAAACTTATTCAACTGATGACTAAATACCAACAAATGATGTGAAATTTCTACTCGCAAAAACAGCAATGCAACAAGATAATTTTTTTTCATTTTATCTGCTTAAAGTTAATGTTCATGACAGACAATATTGTGTCTCTCTTACAAGTAAGATTGGAAGAAAGCTCCATGACAAAACGGAGCTACCCACGTTTTTTCTTTTGATAAAGATGATGAATATATTTCTATCAAGCCAATTAAGCTAAAAAGCAACAAAGACTATTGTATTGCTTTTCGTATCACAGTATAATATCTTCATGCCCATTAATGTTGTTTTGGTTGTATAGTTAATCCAGTATGCATAAAATAATATTACTGCACGTGACTGTCTGTATCTCGTTTAAGAAAAAAAAATCAAAATGTCAACAACTTTTCAACTTTTTAACGGCATGAACGACACCTAAAATTTTATAACGTCTTTAGTGACGATGCCGAGAAGAGATGGAAATACATATATATATATATATATGTGTGTGTAAATATCTTAACCATATTACCAACTGCAAACCAAACAATACCCACCAATACATTTAAGACCAATACAAAATGACAGTGCAAGAGAAACTTTTAGAATACGAAGCTTTTATAGTGGCTCAATTGAACAGAATCACTTTTCTACAAAACTACACATACCACAAAGTTTCAGCAAGAATCACTATAGTCTTGATTATATTGGGGATCTTTGCCATCATTAATGAATTATACATCAGTATTGACATGTTTATTTTGTCTAAAAACACATATAAACAAATAAGAGAAACAAAATTAGAAAATTTGATTGATCACGAAATGCTAAATAACGACAAAAAATTTTTCGGAACTCTAGAGAAAAATTCTAATGGGCAAGTTGTTGAAAATTTCGAAGAAATGAAAGATTTTTTTGCTAAACCGGTTCATGTAGCACATTTAAGTATAGCATGTGCAGTATTGAACAAAGCGGATAAATATAAAAATATAATTGAACAACCATTGAGATTCCATTTTGAGTTTTCTCCAGAAGAATTTGAAAATTCCAAATATAGACCTGAATATGGTTGTTCTTTACTTTTCTTGAAAACTAAAATTTATCATTTTTTCAAAGATAGTGAAACTTATACTGATTTGATTAAGAAAGGTTATAAAATGGATAATTTCAAAATTAGTGAAAATATCTTCGTTTATAATCCGTTAGATGAAGTTTTGAGATCTTCAAAGTTGGATGATATGCCATTATGTTTTTTAAAGATTGAAACTGGTGATAGATTGAAATGTGAATTAATTATTTAGCTGATTATATAAATAATTGTATATATGACTAAAGTTCGATATTAAATTTACCTATATTCAGAGACTGCCAGTGGTCTAAGGAATGCATTTCCAAAAGTCTTGGTTTATAATTGTGAAATATAAAATTTTCTTGTGAGATTGTATTTTCATGCCCATTAGAGTTTTGGACGTTTTCTTTTGAAAAATCTTCATTATGATAATTCCATATATTTGAGGTGGCACAAAGAGGTATACTATTCAACATATCTGAATCATTTAATAATCCAATAAAGTCTACTTGTTTTTCTCTTTCATCACTGTTTAACGGGAAATGAAATCGTCTGGCTTTGGATAAATATGAACCATCTTCCAGACATTTCACGTAATCAGTTTTGTTCTCCTTATCAAAATTGCCCTTGTAGTAAGCATGCTTTGCTATAAATTTTGGCAAACTGTACTTATTTTGGAAATGACATATTTGACCATATTGATGATCCAAAAGTAAATAATTCAATTTGTTCATCATTGATACTCTGAAAAGCGGAGTCTCAAAATTGTAAGTAAATGCATTGTCTTCTGCATCATCATTACCTGGTTTAATATCAGCGTAGTTATCATTTCCCTCAATATTTGATCTATCCCTACTTTGCAACATCAACAAGACAAGATTATCAACAGTTTTTTGGTAAGATTTATTTGCATTGTTTTCTGTAAAGGGAACTAAATTATCTGTAATAAACTCCATAGTCTTTTCCTTGTCTTCTTGTCGTTTGATCATTGAAACGGCATGTAAAACCAACAATGTGAATTTGAAAGTAACACAATCTTTATTGTAATCCATAACGACTAACAAGTTTTTATTCAAAAATTCAAAACCATTTTGAAAATTTTCACACACATATTCAGACAACTGGAAATAATTGAACTGCAAACTTTGTATCATACCATTTATGTGTGATCTTTCCTCAATTTTGTAGGTGTCCAAAAAAAGATCAAGTAGGCCTTGTGGAATGTTAAACTTGAGCAAAAGATTAGAAAGAACTGGACAAAAACATTGAGCTATTAAATACTCAATTACCAAAATATCATCTGTGTTCAGCAAATTTTTAAGTGCTCTCCCTCCAGAAATTAAATCGTCATTTGGTTTTCTCTCACTTGAAGTTTCTTCTTCGGAATTGATAAAGGCTGGTTGGTCTATTGGTATGTTCTTTAAGTCACTAGGATTAGACATTTTACGTTTTGTGTTGGTTTGTTTATGGATAAGCTGTAATTCCTGAAAAAAATTATATGAAAACACAATTTGTATCTATTGTTCCTGTTATCACCCCCTTAAAAAAAAAAAAACATCATTGAAATATATGTAGTTCAAGAAACATTGCGCTTGAACCGAAGGTCACAGGGGCGTCACGAGCTAGTCGCTCAAAATGGTGAGCGAAAAAGAATTATTGATAATTGATTAAACTTGTAAAATAAGAAAGTTCAATGAAACTTATAAGTTGATAAAAAACCTCTTCAAGAAAGGAAATAAGACAAAGCATGTAACTTTCATCAACAAATAGCCACCATCTTGGTCGATTTAAATGTAAAATAAGATTGCTCTTTTTGTATCTACTAAATTGTATATAAAAAAAAGAGAAGTGTAAGCATATG